>CM024602.1:59658698-59939198 GCA_014182555.1 Eucalyptus erythrocorys
TTAGCTTTCTGTAAAACTCCATAAAACTGCGCGTTATGGGGGAAGTCATTTTGTAAGCATCATATAACGAAATGGAAATTGAGTATGTTTAGGGTGAGTTTGTTAACTGGCCAAATAGTAACTTATTATATTCTTTTCTTTTCCGGAACAAAAAGATAAAAAATAAAAATCCGTACAGTAATTTTTTATTCTCAGGAATAAATTTGGAATATTATCAAGAAGTAGAAAACAATTGTTTCTTTATTTTCACAAACAATTCTAGAATCAAGTCAAATTTTCCTCTCTTTTTTTTTTTCTTCTTTTCTTTTTCTTTTCTCTTCTTCTTCCTCATTCCCAGTTGTCGGCCACTATGATGGTTGACGATCGGCTGCACAAGGTTTGGTGAGCTCGTCGGAGCCTCCCTAGGCCAAAGTGAGGTTCGGTCTCATTGGTGACTAGGTGAGCTTGCTTGGCCACTGGCAAGCCTTGATGTTGCCTAGCCAGCATGAGGTCGGCCTCACCATGGCATAGCAAGGGTTGGCCTTGCCACTAGCTGTCACGAGACTCAGCCTAGCTAGGCCAAGGCAAGGTGGCTTGGCGCCGGCCATTGTTGTGGTTGGCGATTGGCCATAGTAGAAGAAGAGGGAGAAGAAGAGGGATGGACAAAGAAGAAGAAAAAAAAAAAACGAAGAGAAAAATATAATAAAAGTATCTACAAATTAATAGAAATTCTAATTCACAAAAGAACTTGAGATTTTTCCAAACGCATTTCTTTTTTTGGGCGTTAGAATTTTTGAACACTTACCAAATACCTTTAAATGTTTAGAAATTTATCCAGTAAAATGATTATTAAACGCATTCTAAGTGACATGTAATGATTACTCTCACTTCGGTCAAATTCAGCTCATAGTGTTGGGGAGTCAAGTTACATCATCAGAATGTTATTGTACTTACTGTTTTGATTTACGTATGAACCTTCTTTATTGGGGTCCTCAGTGCTCAGATTGTATTATATAATTTCCATTCAGGGAAAGAGCGCAAGCTAGCAGAATATTACAAGAAACAGGAGAGCATCCTTGAAGGGTACAATGAGATAGAGGCCATGATTGAGTCAGAGGGTTTTCCCGGAAGCCTGACTGAGGTAGATTCTCCACATCTCACACCTTCCTACATTTCATTAGTGGCAGAACTTAGCATTGTGCATTCCTAATCCTAGAAAAAGGAGATTCTTCAGTATATCGAGATGTTTCTCCACGTGGTAGCTCTCGAAGCAAGAGAAACAATCGTGGAGATCTGTTTACAACTTTTATGTAAATTGGAAACTAAACGGGAGTTTATGACATTATATTTCAAGTTTTTTAAGAAGAAATCGCTTCTGATTAGTGAATTGCATTTTGTAGGATGAAAAGAAGCAGCTCGCAAAGAGTGAAAGATTTGCAATCCGTATTTCAAACTTGGCAAATCTTGTGCTTTTCATAGCAAAGATCTACGCTTGTGTTGAGAGCCGATCACTGGCAGTCATCGCCTCAGCAATGGATTCATTCTTAGATCTACTATCAGGTTTTATTTTGTGGTTCACGGCAAAATCTATGAGGAACCCAAATTATTACCATTACCCCATTGGTAAGAAGCGGATGCAGCCAGTGGTACGTTCCCCCGCTTCCTTAGTCAAAAAAATTTGTCGATGATCCATGGGTAACCATTCTACTTGAATCCGACTTTTCTTTGCTCCTACTAAATTTCACTATCTTCAGCTAGTCTCATGACTATAACTTGATTTTGCTGTCCTGCCTTCTTTTCTGTTTGTCATGTAGCTTGATTTACGATGGCATGCTCGTTATTCGATAGCTTCAGCTAGCTAAATTTTATGTGAGACTTCAAAGATACTGTGATGATGCATGGCTTAGTTGAATTAGATCACCAAATTATAGTCAATTTCCCTTTGCCTCTATTGTTAACTCACCGAAGAAGGCATTGTCAGATATAGTTTTGTATAAAGGAGAAACCAGTCACGAGGAAAAATAAGACCCTGTGCTTTTTAGAAACTAGGAGCTAATGACCCCAATATTGCCAAAACGAAATTCTAAAATTTCTCCATCAGAATAATATGTGTTGATGTAATCGATCTTTGTGATTAAGCTACGAGTGTAATGGTATTGACGGCTTGAGAATGCAGGGTATTATTATCTTTGCCTCCGTGATGGCAACTCTTGGCTTACAAATCCTGTTGGAGTCTGCTCGAGATCTCATCTCCAAGGCAAGTGATCTTTCTGTTGTCTGCTTTGTCGTGTCACTTGCAAGCAAATTCATACCGTGGCTGGTATAGATTTGTTTGCAGAGTAGTTTGAAGGGGAGAACTTTAGGTTTTCTATTGAGCTAACGTTAATGGAAAGTCTCCTCTTGGGACCTGGATATTCTAATCTTACTTGTATCGTTTCACTTTACATTAAGAGGTTATAAACTTCTTTCTTCTGTTTTTTTTTTTCAATTGGATACCTTCAGAAATTTGTGGAAATAAAAATGTTGTTGCATCACAGATTAACCTATTGGTTCACCAGTTTCGTTGCCACCTTGATAATAACCAATTGTTTTAACCAGGCACACTTAAAATACAGTAAATAAAGTTTAGACCGCCGTCTTTTTTCTCCAGTTCACGCATCTTATCACATTATATTTCAACCAAAATTTACGTGCAGTCACAACCAGAAACTGATCGAGAGAAGGAGATGTGGATGATTGGAATTATGGTTTCTGTTACAGCAGTGAAGTTTGCCCTTATGGTTTATTGTCGAAGATTCAAGAATGAAATTGTCAGAGCGTATGCTCAAGATCATTTATTCGATGTTATAACTAATTCTGTTGGTCTGGCGGCGGCTATCCTATCCATCCGCTACTACTGGTGGATAGATCCAGCTGGAGCTATGATAGTAAGTTCATCTCAAACAGTCCTACATTTAGTTTTTGTATTGTGCATTTCTAGCGGTTATAGATTACTATTCCCTCTCCATCCTATCAATAGGTTTATGTGGGGCACAACTTTTCTAAGCCAGTTTATTACATACTCCGCAGATAGCATTATATACCATAGCCACGTGGGCGAGAACGGTGATTGAGAATGTACGGGCGCTTGTAGGAAGAGCGGCCCCACCTGAATTTATAGCAAAGTTGACATATCTCATTTGGAACCACCATGAAAAGATCAAGCACATTGACACGGTGAGAGCTTACTCTATTGGTTCTCTTTACTTCGCGGAGGTCGACATAGTATTGCCTAAAGACATGCACTTGAACCAAGCCCACAATATCGGGGAAACACTTCAGGAGAAGCTTGAGCGATTGCCCGAAGTTGAGCGAGCTTTCGTCCATGTTGATTTTGAGTTTACTCACAGGCCAGAGCACGAGATTAAAGTAAGAGGTTGACGATCATATGTGACCAGTTAGATTCGGGTCGCAACTCCCTTTTCTTATTCCATTTATAATAATGCTTCTACTTGCATTGGAAGGAGAAGCCAATGCAAAAGCATCTTATACCGACTGATATGTGCTGAAGATCGATGTTTGGTTAAAAGAATGTTGAGAATTACTTGTGAAATAATGCGCCATCACTTTCTTCTTTCATTGTGATGACTGAACTACCTTCAGAGAAAGATGCTCGAATCTTCCCTTTCCCAAGACCTTAGCTTTTTTATCCAGGGAAGCATTCTTCCCAGCCCCAGTGCTTCTGTGTAATAACTCTACAACTTTCTCGATACAAAGAATGCCACTCTTATCCAAGCGTCCTAGGTGGGAATTGTCAAAAGGGTTGAGCCTGGGGTGGTACAAACGGTCCTCCTGGGGCTAGAGTGAACCTTGTACTACCTTTGAATGGAATTGTAAAATGAGAATGGCGATGCCATTCTTAAGTGAAATGCAACAACCATGTTTGGGGTTAAAGTACATTACTATTGCCAAAACTTGACATAAGTAGACATTTATGTATCAAAACTTTCAAAATATATATTGAAGTGCCAAAATCAAAGAAAAATGGGACACTTAAGTACAAACGGCGAAATTTTACAGCCAAATTGCCAATATGTCATTTTTTTGGTGAGTTAAGTACAAAATGACATAATTTTTGGCAATGATGTGGTTATATAAACTCAAAACAACATCGTTTTGCTTCCGGATTCGGATTTTAAAATAAATAGTAATTAAATAAATTAAAAGAACTAAATTAAAAAAAAAAAAAAAGAAGCAATAATAGCAATCGATGAGGGCTGTGTAGGCCCCTACCACCACCACCCCCACCATTGTTGGCAAGGGCCGACGATGGTGTTGGGAGAGTCGGTTAGGATCATTGACCCTACGCAAGGGCTAAGGGCCAACAACCCTTGCCTAATTTGGAGGAGGGCCGTGACCTTGCCTAGGGCCCAGTGACCCCCGTTGACCCTTCCCCATCGTCGCTAGCAATGGTGGGGCAACGATGGCAAGGGCTATACAAGCCCTCATTGAACACTGCACATGTTTTTTTTTTTTTTTTTTAAATAAATTTCGGTTCTTCTAATTTATTTTAATAGATATATACATTAAAATTCGATTTTTGGGGCAAAACGATGTCGTTTTGATCTTTGTTGCTAAGTCAACTTTCCTATGTGTCATGTAAACCACTTATACTATTGAAAATATGCAGCATTGTATTTTCGGCCACTGTCACTGGACTTGACACTTAAATATCACAATTTTTTTTTTTTAAAGTGATACTTAAGTATACATTTTGGAAGTTTTTATACTTAAGTGTCCACTTGTGCTAAATTTTGGCATTTACATTGTATTTTAGCCTATGTTTGGTGGCCTTTCCTCCTACATGAACATGAGGAAATCATATCACACAATTTGAGGATTGAACCGCATGAGCTTCATGAGGAAAATGCACGACACAAGTTTTTTCTCGGGCTACCATACTAAGCTAATCACAAACGGTGTCGTCAAATGAGCTTTCTACACCTCCTAATTAATCCGCTTGCTTTCTCTGAAGAATCAGTCTGGCACAGTTTTTCTTTAAGTAGATAGCTAGGAGAGTAAGGGCGACGTTTGATATGAGGTTTAGAATCTATAGATGTAACCAAATTGCCAATGCTGCACTTCATTATGTGTGCGGCATGCAGGACGTGCGAAATTTATAACTTAATTAGTTCATATAACTTCAAATTTATAACTTAATTAGTTTGATTAGACGAATAATGAGTCTGAATACTATCGGGGTCCCAAACGATTAGGCGCGAATTTTTTTTTTTTTCCCTTTCTTCGTTTTCTCCTTGTTCTGTCTGCTTCTTTTTTTGGTCAGATGGCTTCCATGACTTCAACGCGTATCATATGACAAGTGAAGGAAAATGAAGGCGGGCTGAGTTGGGCCATCACTATGACATCTGCAGCTCGAGACCTCTTAGAAGATGTGGAGCCACGTGTTAGGTTCTTCGTATCGGCAGATTTAAGCTCAACATCCTTAAAGAAGAAAAGACAAATTATCAAATTAATTTTTGTTCCATAAACCAGCCAAAACAACAAGAAGGAAAAGAAGGAGGAGAAGAAGAGAAGCCACCTCATAACTACAATCTTTTATGGTTAAAAAGAGAGCCATATCTATTATTTAATTTTTTTTTTTTTGTCGGTCTACTCTACTCTACACTCACTCTCAGACTTTTGCCCTACCTCTTGCAGGGCGTGGGCGTCGAAACCCACTTTTAAAACTTACGCGTCTCCACCCCATCCTTCCCTGAAAAGGTCGGGGTTGACTAGAAAGAAAAGAAGAAGAAGAAGAAGAAGAAGAAGAAGAAGAGAAGCCACCTCATAACTAAAATCTTCCATGGTTAAAAAAGAGGGTCATATCTATTATTTACTTGCCTAGAAAGAAAAGAAGAAGAAGAAGAAGAAGAGAAGCCACCTCATAACTAAAATCTTCCATGGTTAAAAAAGAGGGCCATATCTATTATTTACTTGACTAGAAAGAAAAGAAGAAGAAGAAGAAGAAAAGCCACCTCATAACTACAATCTTCCATGGTTAAAAAGAGAGCCATATCTATTATTTACTTGCTTTTAAAGTTAAGTCCACGCCCTCTCACAAATCTTATGGTACGAGGAACCCAGTCCCGCGAAACGCGCCGCCGTTGCTGCTTTTCCATCTCTCTCTCTCGAGAATATATATTCAGTGCGCCTAGCGTCAATATGACTTTGTTTGCGCAATTGAGAATTGACACGTGTCTCGGTCAAGAAAAAGTTCCAAAATATACAGACTTTCTCTCTCTTCGTCTCCGTCACGTCACAGCCACCGTAGAATCCACCGCCTGACTCGGCCATGTCCACCGTCTCCATCTTCGACACTCGACACCCACCTCCCCCACCACCGTGGCGTCAATATGTTTATTGGCTCAGAGTGGGAAAACAATGCACGCCACGTCACTCCTCGCGTTTTCTCGCTACCGACCAGTCCACCACCCTCCTCGCCCTGTTAACGTCTCGCGCAACTTCGGGGCGTGGGCTCAAGAGATGCGAGGAAGCTTCCAACTCTCCTTCCTCGCCGCCCCCTCCCTCCTTCCTCCTTCCTCCTCCATCCGCTTTGTTTAACGTGTACCAGAAGTCGGAACAAAGTCAAAAGCTCGCTCCCCTCTGCTTTTCGCGGGGATATATACAATTGCCCGCGCGCATCCAAACCAAAGCGGTAGTGGAGAGGCGTGGCGGCTTTCTGAAAAAGTGCATCAGGAATCACGGCATATGGAGCACACAATGCTTCCTCTCACCGACGATCCTCCTCCTTCCTCCATGGACGTCTTCGGTGACGACGACGACGACGACGACTCCTCCGCTCCCTCATGGCGTCTCCGCCTCACCGAGTTCCGCCTCCCTCCCCGCGACCCCCGCGAGCCCCACTCTCGCTTCTCCTGCCGCCGCGTATTCTCTGCTCCGAGTATTTATCTATTTCCCTCTACGGCGCTTTTGACATTTTCGCTGATTGATGGAAATTGACGAGCTGCGTCCTGTCTATATCATTCTCTGACAACTTCTCTTGCGAAAGCGCCACCCCATGTCTGGGACCGGCCTGCTTCTACTTGGTCCGTGATTTTGTGTGTATGTCGGGTCGACTTTTTGGGCTTGGTCCGCCTTGGTAGCGTACCACTGGTGATTGAAACCGACAATAACACGTACTTTCATTGCTTCACAAGTTTGGCCTGTTGTCTTGCTTCTATTCGCTCATTTTCGGTGGGGTGGAATCGGTTCATTTCGTAGCTACGCTGAGTATGAAGTCGCTTTGGAGCTTCTCTCTCTTCTTTTTTTTTTTCCCCTGGTTATATTCTTCCAGCCAGAGGTGTCAATCAACACAAACACAGATTCGAAGTCAGTGACGTCTGGCTTGTTGCTTCTTTAGACCATCCACATCCTGACATCCATCGCCGCGCATCCTCTCAACTTAGCTTTCCGCAAAACCCCACAAAATTGAGCGGTACAGGGGAAGTCATCCTGTAAGCGTCATGTAAGCGAAATGGAAAATGGGTATGGAGCTTTAAATTGTTGAGTGACATGTGATGGTTACTCTCACCCATGGTCAAAATCAGGTCATACTGTTGGAGAGTCAAGTCTCATCATAGAATGTTCTGGTACTTTCCACCTCGCGGGCAGCTGTTTTGATTTAAGTGCGAACCTTCTTTCTTTGGGTCGTCAGTGCTTAGATTGTATTCTATGATTTCAATTCAGGGAAAGAGCGCAAGCTAGCAGAATATTACAAGAAACAGGAAAGCCTTCTTGAAGGGTACAATAAGATGGAGGCCATGACTGAGTCAGGGGATTTTCCTGGAAGCCTCACTGAGGTAGATTCTCTATAGGTCACATCTTCTTACATTTCAGTAGTCGCAGACCTTAGTATTGTGCATTCTTACTCCTAGAAAAAGGAAATTCTTCAGTATATCGAAATGCTTCTCCACTTGGTAGCTCTCGAAGCAAGAGAAACAATTGTGGAGATCTTTCACTAACTTCTGTTTAAATTGGAGACTAAACATGAGTTTATGATTTTATATTTCATGTTTTTTAAGAAGAAATTGTTTCTAATGAATGAACTGCATTTTGTCAGGATGAAATGGAGCGGCTTGCAAAGAGCGAAAGATTTGCAATCCATATTTCAAACTTAGCAAATATTGTGCTTTTCATAGCAAAGGTCTACGCTTCTGTTGAGAGCAGATCACTGGCAGTTATCGCCTCAACCTTGGATTCTTTCTTAGATCTACTATCGGGTTTTATTTTGTGGTTCACGGCAAATTCGATGAGGAACCCAAACCATTATCGTTACCCCATTGGTAAGAGGCGGATGCAACCAGTGGTATGTTCCCCTGCTTCCTTGGATATAATTTTTTTTTTTTTGGTCAAGGGCTTGGATATAAAATTTGTTGTTAATTCATGGGTAAACATTCTAATTGAATCTGACTTTTCTTTGCTCCTAATAAATTTCACTAGCCTAGCCTAGTTTTATGACTATAACTTGATTCTTCTGTCCTGCCTTCTTTTCTGTTTGTTATGTAGCTTGATTTACAATGGCATCCTTGCTATTTGATAGCTTCAGCTAGCTAAATTTATGTGAGACTTCAAAAATAAAAGATGGGCCACTGACTGTGATAATGCATGGCTTTGTTGAAGTACATCTCCAAATTTTATTCAATTTCCCTTTGCCTCAATAGTTAGCTCACTGAAGAAGGGCGGTGTCAGATATAGCTTTGTATAAAGGAGAAACCAGTCAAAAGGAAAAATAAGACCATGTCTTTTTAAGATACAAGGAGCTAATGACACCAGTATTACCACTACAGAATTCTAAAATATCTAGATCAGAATAATGTGTTGATGTAATCGATCTTTGTGATTGAGCTATGAGTGTAATGGTATTGATGGCTTGAAAATGCAGGGCATTATTGTATTTGCTTCAGTAATGGCAACTCTTGGCTTACAAATACTGTTGGAGTCTTTTCGAGATCTCTTCTCCAAGGCAAGTGATCTTTCTGTTGCTTGCTTTGTCGTGTCACTTGCAAACATATTCACACAGAGGCTGGCATAGTCTTGTTTACAGAGCAGTTTGAATGGGAGGACTAGGTTTTCTATTGAGCTAACAATAATGGAAAGAAGGCTTTGAGTCTCCTCTTGGGACTTGGATATCCTAGTCTTACTTGTACTGTTAGAACTTACATTAAGAGGATATGGACTTTTTTTCTTCTGATTAATGTTGCTGCATCACAGAATGACCTATTGCTTCACTTGGTTTGGCTGCCACCTTGCCAGTAACCAATTGATTTAAGATGGTGAACTTAAGATGCAGTTACTAAAAGCTTAGACTACATCCCATCCATCCAGTTCACTTATCTTATTCCATTATTTTTCTATCAAATCTACATGCAGTCACACTCAGAGACTGATCGTGAGAAGGAGAAGTGGATGATTGGGATTATGGTTTCTGTTACAGTGGTGAAGTTTGCCTTGATGGTCTATTGTCGAAGATTCAAGAATGAAATTGTCAGAGCCTATGCTCAAGATCATCTTTTTGATGTTATAACTAATTCTGTCGGTCTGGTGGCAGCTGTCCTATCCATCCGCTACTATTGGTGGATAGATCCAGTTGGAGCTATAGTAGTAAGTTCATCTTGAGCAGTCCTACTTTTATTTTTTCAGTTGTGTGTTTCTGACTGTTATAGAATTACTATCCCCCCTCCATCCTATCAATAGGTTTATGGCGTGCACAACTTTTCTAATCCAAAATATAACATAATCTGCAGATAGCATTATATACCATAACCACGTGGGCAAGAACGGTGATTGAGAATGTATGGTCGCTTATTGGAAGAACGGCCCCACCAGAATTTATAGCGAAGTTAACATATCTCATTTGGAACCACCATGAAGAGATCAAGCACATTGACACGGTGAGAGCTTACACTTTCGGTTCCCATTACTTCGTGGAGGTGGACATAGTGTTGCCTCAAGACATGCTCTTGAACCAAGCCCACAATATCGGGGAAAAACTTCAGGAGAAGCTGGAGCAATTGCCTGAAGTTGAGAGAGCTTTCGTCCATATAGATTTTGAGTTTACTCACAGGCCTGAGCACAAGAATAAAGTATGAGGTAGATGATCATAGCTGACCATTTAGAGGGAGATGACCATATCTGAGCATTGGGAGGAGAAGCCCATTCAAAAGCATTTTATACCGACTGACATCTGCTGTAAGATTAATTTTTGGTTAAAAGAATGTTATTATTAGTAGAGCTACTTTGGAAAAAATGCGCCACCTTTGAATGGAATTGTAATAATGAGGAGAAGATCCTTTTCCCAGTGGACGATGCCATTTTTAAGTGAAAGGAAACCGCTATGTTTGGTGGCTTCTCCTTCTACATGAACATAAAGAAAGCATATAAGGCATCCGAGGATCAAACTGCATGAGCTTCGTAAGTAAAATGCAGGGCTCGAGTTTTTTTCTTTTGCTACCCACATTAATGCTAATTACAAATGTGTTGTCAAAGGAATTTCCTGCTTCTCTGAAGAATCAATCTGGCATGGTTTTTCATTAGGTGAGTAGGATCTACGGACGTGATTAAGTTGCCAATGCCCTACTTCGTTATTTGTGCGTCATATGCTTTGTTATATGAATACGTAGATGTATACAGGTCTATTAACAATATAAATGTTGCCTCTAGGAAAGATGCTAGAAATATCATGAGTCCGTGACAAAACTTGTTCATAATTGAAGATGGGACATTCAGAGTGTAACAGATCAACTACTTCGTTGATGAGTCTCACTCATTTCAATACCCAACATTCATGCATCAACTTCTACTTTTCTAGCCATCAAATTTTGCCAAATCCCTCTCATTTTTTTTTTTTGATCAGTTCTACTCTATACCTAATTTACATTCACTCTCAAACTTTTGTCCTGCCTCTTGTAGGGTGTGGAAGTCGAAACCCACTTCTGAAACTTGCGCGTCCCCATCCCATCCCTCCTTAAGAAGGTGGGGGTTTGAACCCCTCACCTCCCCTTTCCATGTTGGAAGGATGGCCACTGGGGCGAATCCCAGTGATTAAATCCCTCTCATTCACCACACCAAAATGCAAAGCCGAACCTCGTTTCTGAAACTCTAAAGGTCACTCGTTTCTTTTTCTTCATTGATGCTCTGCACTACCAGAAAACAAACTGCAGGAGATGTATTTCGCAGGTTTCCTCCCTTCCGTTGAGACGTATGCCAGGAACATTGTGGTTTGCTATTCCATTATTAACCGCTATAGGTCACGACTCTCCTGAAGGTCAACTAGAGAAAAGTGGTGGATTACTAAACCGAGCATGAACGGTTCCCCTTACGAGGCAATACTTAGCTTGGACGCTTCGAAGCCCTATCACAACTTTGATCCTCAATTCAATTATGCAATTCAAATCATTTTGGAGCTGCCACAACCTACCATGGATCGAATAGGAATCCAAGTAAAGCACGTGAGTCTGTTTTATTTTCGTGAACTAGAGAATCATGAGTTTAGGAATTTGACGTTAAATTAATCTAACATCATTTTAATACATTTTTTTTCTCTTTATATGAATACGTTTGTCATTCAATCTTCATCATTTTCATCATCCTAAATTGCTACCATGTGAAAATAATTGTAAGATAAACACCCAATAATCAAAGCAGTAAATAAATTAACCGCCCCAGTGACACACCAACCATGCCCCTTCTCTTTCTCCGATCATCAAGCCCCCGATCACTTTCTTTGTCTTTCATCCCCCTGAACAGCCCGTTCTTTTGAATTTAAAAAAGAAAATGGGTGAACATATTTCCCCTTTGAAGTGGCGAAGGCCTATTGCCTGAAGTAAGCAAAAAGGTAGGTGAAGATTACGAAGTAAGTCGATTGTTGGGAAAATTACCAAAAAAGTCTTAAACTTATTGCAATTGTGCCAATTCAGTTATAAACTTTTTTTTTTTGTTTTGGCCAATTTAATCCTAAACCTTTTACAATTGTGCCAATTTAGTTTATTCGGCCAAAATTGGCCGGCCGGTGCCGACGTGGATGTTGGCCGGGGATAGCTGCTCGGCGAACAATTTTTGAATTGTTTTTTTTTTGAAAATTTTTTCCCCACCTTCTTCTTCCTCTAGCCGGCCAAAGGCAAGGGCTAGCGAGGCTCGCCCCCGCCGGCCACTAGCGAAGGTGAGCCTCACCCAGCGATGGGGAGGCCGCCGTCGCCTAGCCAGGGTGAGGCTCGGCTTGCCCAAGCCATGGCGAGGTGAGCCTCGCTAGATTTGGCGATGGCAGCCTCGCCGTCCTTAAGTGAGGCTCACCCCTGCCGGCCACTCGCGAAGGTGAGCCTCACCTTCGCCGGTGGCGGCGAGGGCGACCTCGTCGACCCTCGCCTTTGGTCGGTCGATGCTGGCCGCCGACCCTTGCCTCTAGCCGGTCGGCGCTAGTTGCCGGTCAGAGGAAGAAGAAGGTGGGGAAAAAAATAAAATAAAAAAATTTCAAAAATAAAAAATAAAAAATAGGAAAAAAATATTAAAAAATTGTTCACCGGCTAGTTGTCCTCGATCGGCCAATTTTGGCCGGACGGATTGAATTGGCACAATTGTAAAATGTTTAGGACTAAATTGACCAAAAAAAAAAAGTTTAGTATTGAATTGGCATAATTGTAATAGGTTCATGACTTTTTGGTAATTCTCCCGTCGACTAGTTAATGAAAGCTCATATTATGAAATCGCTCAGTTGTTAAATTAATTAAATTAATGAAGTTGGCATTTCAGGTTTCGGTGACTCTTCCTTCTCTTCTCTTTGGAGCTTGTTCAAGCTTATGAGTCCGAGCCGAGGGCAAATAAATGCGCTTAGAATCATTAGTGAGATAGAGTTAACTTACCACAATAGGTATTTTATTACAAATAAAATAAAGAAGATCTTCAGCCTACCTCGAAAGAGTCAATTGCCCATCCCCCATAGTCTTGGATTCCGCTGTCCCTTTGCGCTGTGACTAGGCCCCCTTTCCGCTTCACGCAATAGCACGCTCCGAAGCAAACGAGCTTCGCCGGTAGTAGCCTCCTGAATTAGTCGAGTAGCTTCTTTCCGGCAAAGCTTACCAATCCTACACTCCTTTCTCCTATTCTTTGTCAAGTGGAGCCTTTCAGACATCGACAAACCAAAAAGATTCTCTCTCTCATAAGGAGTCCTATACAAATCTACAGTTTTGGACGTACTCAAGGGCTTGGCTTGCCCAAAGGAGCTGCTTCTTATACTTTTCCAATGGCTCAGTACTCAACAAGGGAAGAGGGATAGCACTGAGCAACTGGCAAAGTGAATTAGTCGTTTGATTTCAAGCTCCAGAGTAGGATAAGGAAAAATTAAGGAACTTGAAATGCATCGAGCAAGCCTACGGAAAGCCTCACTATTGATCCCCAAGATGGGAGCCTTGTAAACTATCAGTCAGAACATAACGATGCAATGATATAATCTGGCCTAAATGTGATGTATAAAACTTTTATGATTATGTATGGAACCTAATCTAATCTTTTTGGTTTTTTCTTGGTTTAACTACCACGACAAATTCAAAATTATCTCTTAATATACCACATGGCCGAAACTCTACATGCATGCATAACTTGAATGACCAGATGCAATGGATGATGAATAACATGAACTAATCCTATTATGCGACAATTAACTAGACATAACCTAAACGAGACATTAAACTAATTTCTTTTGTGGTTCTTTTTCTTTGATTAATGAATGCAAAATTAATCCCTTGAACTTTACCCAAAAAAAAATTAATCCCTTGAAAGACTACATGGACGAGACTATGCATACAATTAAGCCAACATTCATGAAATTAAACTAATTCACAGGAAAAATACGATGAAAATTGCAAAAGTTGCTGAGGCGACTGATACAAACCTGCGGTGATTTTGGTAGAAGTTGTCGAGCTGGTAGTATCCATAAATAGGACGCTTCATACGCTTAGGCACCTGATGAAAAAACAAAGCGGAGGGGAGATCCCCCTCAGTTTCACATAATCGGTGTGATCTTCTTTCAAATACTCGTGGACAGTCGGAGGGTTATTCAAGTTTTAATTGCATTATTATGTTCAGAAAAACTTACTCTTGTCGTCCTGTTGCAGGTTTTGTCCCCACGGATCTGTATGTTCTGGACTTTATCGGTTCTATTGGATGCTGGTAAGCACTCAATGTCATACTGATCAATCATCTCGACAACCTAAAAAATAAGGATAGATATATAAACTACTTCACATGATCACAACGATGAAAGCAACCAGCCTCGGGATTAAGCTTATATCACGGGAAGCAAACGAAGAGGCAAGTCCAACTGGGAGGAAAACAATGCTAACCAGCATGAATGCTGAAATCACCTGCACCAAAAATGGGAGACTTCAGTATTTTTATCAGGAATTGGCAATTGGTTACGAGATGTACATATTCTTTGGACTTGGTTATCTTTGAGGGTGCGTTCTTTGGATGGAAGGACAATAGTGTCATCATTCTGTTCTCGTTAAAAAAGTCAGGGTGTGGCAATACCTTCTCCATTTGGGGGTAAAATGTACAGCACAAAATGGATGGTTATTCACTGTTTCAAATGGGGTAAACGTTTCTGCTTTTTCTCTCCTTCAGCAAATGTTCATTTAGAATCTTTCAGAACAAATTACTGTACTATAGAAACATTCGACCGCGAATATTCATTCCCAGGTCTGTTTTAGTTGTAGGATTGCCTCATGGATTCTTGAATTGAAGGAATTGATCTGGTTTTATCCCACGTAAGCAACTTTTGCTACCTAAAATATTTTCCTGATAGAGGCGAAATAACCCGAAAATGAAAAGAGAAAACCCCTAACCAACTAGCAGTTAAAGGGGGCCATCACTATGGGGGCGGTCGCCTTCACAATGACCATCGCTACAACTTAGGAAGGACCGACACTTTTTGAAAGTTTTCGTGTTGTGTCGAACACTCTGACACATGTCTGATACTCTCGAATATTTTCTAACACTTGGTCAACACGTGTTGAAAAATGCATCACCTGATCAACTATCTCAATGTTCTCCAAAACTCGAGTCAAAATTACGAAATGTGAGTTTTCGACATGTGATTTTAGTACGCGATATCAATTTTAAAAATTTTCAATAAATGATAAATTAAAATGTATATATGTGAAAAATAAAAATAAAAATAATAAATAGAGGAAGAAGAAAAGCCTAATCTTCTCTGCTCTTCTGACTCTCACTTTCTTTGATACATATTTCACCCTTGATGTTTTTTTTTTTTCCTTTTCTCTACCGACACGTCTATGAATTGTTTGTTTTTTTCTTTCAAGTTTTATAGATTATTGTAATGGAGTTGAATTTGAAAAATTGAAACAACGAATGATATTAATAAATTGTGGATTAATATTTTAGTATAAATTCATTCTAATTTTTTTAATTTATCTGTGAATTTGAATCAAATTAACATAAAAATGATAAATTATAATACATTTAATATATAATGTGTTCAACGTGTCAGAATTCTTTATTTTTTTAAAAATGACGTGTCAATGTATCTGTCATGTTGTATTGCGTGTCACATATCAGTGTCAATACTAGTTAGGCTACAACTACAGTAAAGGGTGACCAGAGATGTTCACGACCCCAATGGCAAATGAAGATAGAGAATTCCTTTACTTATGTTTTTGTTGATTTTGTTATCTTATCCGTCCAGGTAAAATTATCTTCTCCCTATAGTCCGAACAACTCATCCGAGTTCTCATTCAAATCCAAATTATGCCAATCTATCCAATCCGGCTCCTCGAACGTGCCCGCCCTTATTGATTAATGAGCAAGGATTTCATTTGCCTAAGTAAACAACGGGAAGGAAGCTCCTACAGTCCTTTACCAAAGGTAGTCCATAGCTGAAATCTAACCTGATATGATGAAGAACATCATCTCATCAACAGTAGTATTAAGATCACCAACGTTGTGCATCTTCATCTTTCAATGAGTGCGTTTGGTAACTGTTCTGCTCTCAAAAATAATTTCTGCTTAGAAATGATTTTTTTATTCTATTTCTTAGACGAATTTTTGAGCATTTAAAGGCATTTGGTACGATCCTTAAATTCTTTTGTGATTCAGAATTTCTTTTAATTTTTTAATAATTTTATTAAAATTTTCTCTTTTTTCCTTTTCTTCTTCTTCTTCTTCTTCTTCCTTTAGCCGGTCACTAGCTAAGGCCAAGGCATGTGACCAGCTAAAGGAGGAAGAAGAAAAGGAAAAGAAGAAAAGAAAAGAAAAAGTCTTGACTTTAGAATTGTTGGAAGATATGATGCTGACCTGGAGAATATCTCAAGTGCTGATTAGGAGATCATTTATTTTAGTCAATTTAGGATTAGATCTGACACAGCTAGATTGAAAAGATATAATCATTCTTTATTTATTATTCATCTTGTAATATAGATAGGTTTGTACATCACAATACGAAAGTAATGAAAAACACATACAGAAATCTTCCTTCTTGTCTCCTTCCTCTGTAAACATTGCTGTCATTCCCTTTCTTTGACAAATTCTGACATGGTATCAGAGCATATGCTCTTTACCTAGCTTCCGCAAACCCTTTTCTTGATTGCCTGCCGTGGTTATTGCTTTGTTGCTGCAGAAATCCTAATTCGCAAAACAAAGTTAGTGTGCGCTCTCGTGCAGGAATCAACATCTGAATTTTCTTTGAAAACAGACCCTTTCTTTTCTTACCCTCTGTACTTACCGACACACCATGGATAAAGAACATTTACCAACATCAGAAGAAGGGGTCCTAGAAGAGTCTCAGTTGCAACACGAGATTGATGCCTCAGATCTGACTCAAGCGCGAAGGATCCAGGCCCCACCCAACCAGGGACAACCCGTTACGGGTCAATCCATCCAGTGGCTGCCTGTCCAAATGGCGCCAGGTCCATGGATCTATGGATCATCACAGGCAACTCATGGGGCACAAATCCAACCCGATGGAAGCTCGCCAACAGCACCTAGGGCAGGCTCATCCACCGGGTTGGGTCCTTTCTATGTGGGGGGCATATGCCCGAATCAGGTAATCCGGGTTTGGGATCAAATCCCTACTCGTTTCCCCAATCCGGTTATTTTTCGTACCCAATCATCGCCACCAGCGGACGCCTAGAACCTGGCGATCCACGTTACACCATGACGGCTGACGGACCAGAGCTAAGGCTCATTGCCCAGCAACTGATCGGCGCCGACAATTACTCAAGCTGGTCGCGGGAATTCCGACGAGCCTTGGTGACGAAAGAGAAGGACGGATTTATCGATGGAACCGTTTCGATCCCGTCCGATGAGCGGCAGGCACGACTATGGAGGAAGTGCAACCAGTTAGTCCGAACGTGGATCGGAAACTGTGTTACCTCAGAAGTCGCGGCCGGATTACCGCCAACGGAGGACCCAAAACAGATGTGGGAAAATATAAAAGAAATGTACGGAAAATTGGACCGAGTCCGAGTTTTTTCGCTAACCCAACAACTTTCAGATTTGAAACAGGGAAATATGAGCGTAGCCACCATTTACAACAAAATTTCAGCATTATGGAATCAGTTGGAAGCCGTAGAAGAGAAATTGGAGGGACCGGAATCAACCCTACAACAATACCGGGCCATCCGAGAACGGGAGAAAATCACGAGATTTCTCCTCGCCCTAAACGAGTCTTACCTCTCGTTTCGGACCCAGATACTTACCATGGATCCAATGCCGACGCTTGCTCGGATATACCAGCTTGCCATACAGGAGGAAAGCCAGCGTCTTGCTGTGCCCGAAATCCCTAAAGATGGCGTCGCACTGGCCATCCACAGGGGAGCATCGAGGAAGAACGGAGGAAACAAAATGATGGGGCAGAATCTAGGGTTTTTGGAGGTAGCGAAATCCTTCGTAATATAGGGAGAGGATTGGACGGTCACGATCTCGCCAAGCGATCCGACGGTCCATGAATGTCGCATCCACTAACTGGATCCGACGGCTACCGTGGCTCTGGATCCGACGGCTACCGAGGCTTTGGATCCGACGGCTACAAAGGCTTCGGATCTGACGGCCCACATGCGATCCCGCCTTCTATTGGATCCGACGGTCCAAGAAATTTCGGAGGATCTGACGGCTCCCATGAAACGGCATTCAACCCTTATTTAAAAATGCCATTTGGACCGACCTATGCCGCAACATCAAAAGGTAATTTCAAAGGCAAAGGTAAATTATATTGTGACTACTGCAAGCGTCCACACCATACAATCGATAATTGCTGGAAACTACATGGCAAGCCTGGAGAAAAAGGGAAAGAGGATTTCTTGACTATTTTTCAGGTCACAGGTCAACATGTTGATAATTCTAATCGGCCAATTAGCCAAGAGCAATATCAAGAGCTTATGAGGGCTTTCAAAAAACTGGATAATTCTAACAAGACTAGGAGCTTCACAGGTACTTCATATTGCGTAATGAATTCATTTTCCAATGATAAATGGATAATTGATTCAGGAGCTAGTGATCACATTGCTTGTGATAAAAAAATTTTCACCAAAATCCAGAAATTATCCACACCAGCTTCAGTACAGCTTCCTAATGGTAATTCCACAATTGTCATGATGATTAGTATAGTAAGCCTTAGTCCACTCATAACACTCAAGAACGTACTATACGTTCCTGATTTCAATTTCAACCTGATATCAGTTTCTCGAGTCTGTGAAGAGAATTCGTGCCAAGTCCTATTTGATTCTAATAAATGTATATTTCAGGCCCTTTCGACTGGCAGACTGATGGGCTTGGGTAGTATCTCTCAAGGGCTATATTTTTGGACCAAGTTTCGTCCCAGCATTTCCAATTTGTCATGTGTTGAATTGAATAATATGTCATTGTGTAATTCTACTATCAATGATAGAAATTCTCTTTATCATCAAAGATTGGGTCATAGTGCCTTTTTTCCCTGTCCTCATTGTCCCATTTGCCCTTTGGTAAAACAAACTCGTGCACCTTTTCCAAATAGTGTTTCTCGTGCAAAGAGTCCGTTCTCTCTAATCCATGCTGATATTTGGGGTCATTACCACACACAACATCGTGATGGTTCTCGTTTTTTCCTCACAATTGTGGATGATTTTTCCTGAGCTACATGGGTTTTTCTGATGCAGTCAAAAGGCCAAGTTTTCCATTATATGAAAACTTTCTTCTCTTTATCCAAAAATCAATTTGGAAAGTCTATTCAGCTCATCCGCATTGACAATGGAAGGGAGTTCTTCAGCAATGAATGTGAGGCATTCTTCTCATCAAACGGAATTCTGCATGAAAGCTCATGTATTTATACCCCACAACAAAATGGGTGGTTGAAAGAAAGCACCGTCATTTATTAGAGGTATCACGTGCTCTAAAATTTCAAGCATCTATTCCTGAAAATTTTTTGGGGGGATTGCGTGCTCACGGCTGCTTATCTAATTAATCGTATGCCGAGCTGTGTTCTTAATGGCAAGACTCCATTTGAAATGCTTTATGGAAGGAAACCAAAAACTCATCACTTAAGAGTTTTTGGCTGTCTTTGCTATGTGACCACGGTAGGATCTCGAGACAAGATGAGTCCTAGGACTCGTCAATGCATATTTATGGGATATCCAACTCTACAAAAGGGATATAGAGTCTTTGAACCATCCACCGGAGAATTTTTTATAAGTAGAGATGTCACCTTCCATGAGGAAATATTTCTTTTTCGAGATAAGTTGGAATCTTCTGCGAATTCTGATAGGGCCACCGACTCTACTCACCTTATATCAGATGAAGATTCAACTCCTGACCAGACATACATTTTTCCAGCCCAAGAACGTGAATCAGAAATAGCAGCATCACCCCCAGTCTCTACTGAAATTTTTGATGAACATTCTTCTATGGGAAATACAGACAGGATTGATATGACATCTCCGAAATCTATTTATAATGAAGAAATGACATGTGATGAAGAGACATATCCCACTTCAGAACCTCATGTGCCTAGGCGATCTGGGCGCATTACCCGTCCACCTACATGGGCAAAAGATTATATCTGCACGGCTTCAAGTTCATCAGGTATACGTTATCCTATCTCCACATATGTATCTTTTCATAGACTATCACTCGATCATATGTGCTGCATTAGTAAAGTATCTGAGGAACAAGAACCATCTCACTATAATGAGGCCGTCCAAGATCCACGTTGGCAAGAAGCTATGCAAAAGGAATTACACGCCTTGATGGAAAATCATACATGGGATATTGTACCATTACCACCACATCGCAAGTCAATTGGATGCAAGTGAATGTACAAGATCAAATACAGAGCAGATGGGTCCATTGAACAATACAAGGCTCGGTTAGTGGCCAAAGGTTTCACTCAGAAAGAAGGTTTTGACTATCACGAAACTTTCTCTCCAGTAGCAAAGGACGTTACAGTTCGTACTTTTCTATACATTGCTGCAATTCGTGATTGGTCACTACATCAAATGGATGTTCATAATGCATTCCTTCATGGAGATTTAGATGAAGAAATCTACATGGATCTTCCACCGCGTCTACGGAGACAGGGGGAGTCAATGGTATGTTGTCTCCGTAAATCCCTTTATGGTCTCAAACAAGCCTCACGATAGTGATATGTAAAATTTACCAGTGCACTCACAGCTGTAGGTTTCAAACAGTCCAAGCATGATTATGCACTCTTTTCTTGGACAAAAGGTACGTCATCTGTCTACTTAATGATATATGTTGATGACATACTCATCATGGGAAATGATGAACTTGCTGTGAAGAACCTTAAAGAAAATCTCCATGCTACTTTTCACATTAAAGATTTAGGGTCACCAAAATATTTTCTTGGAATTGAGATAGCACGTTCAGAACAAGGTATATCTCTCAGCCAACGAAAGTATGTTCTGGAGATTATATCAGAAGCCGGGCTATCGGGATGAAAACCAATAGCCATCACTATCGAGCAAAATATCAAATTAACCACTGTAGACTATGATGTGGGTATTCAATCTGCAGAAAATGATCCACTGCTCAATGATCCATCAAGCTACCAGAGGCTAGTTGGAAAACTCATCTATCTCACTATGACAAGGCCCGATATTTGCTATGTTGTGTAGACGCTCAGTCAATTCATGCATAATCCAAAATAGTCCCACATGAATGCTGCACTGAAAGTGGTGAAGTATTTGAAGAAGTGTCCGGGATTAGGAATCCTCCTTTCTCGCAATTGCAACATGGAAATGACAGCCTACTGTGATGCGGATTATGCAACTTGTCCTATGAGTCGAAGATCTATCACTAGTTTTTGCGTCAAACTCGAGGAATCTTTACTCTCATGGAAGACAAAGAAACAATCTACCGTGTCCCTATCGTTAGTAGAGGTTGAGTATCGATCCATGGCAAAGGCTGTTTGTGAAATAGTCTGGTTACGAGGGTTACTTCTAGACCTTGGGGTGAAAGTGAAGGGACCAACCATACTATTTTGTGACAATGACTCTGCACTCAAGCTTGCTGCAAATCCCGTGTTACATGAAAGAACGAAGCACATAGAAGTCGACTGTCACTTCACTCGAGAGAAGATTCAAGAAGGAATAATTGAAGCAAGGGGAATCAGAACCATAGAACAACCTGCTGATATATTCACCAAGCCCTTGTGCCAGAAACAACATTCATATCTCCTAGGCAAGCTTGGTGTCTTAGACATATACAAGCCACCAGCTTTAGGGGGAGTGTTGGAAGATATGATGCTGACCTGGAGAATATCTCAAGTGCTGATTAGGAGATCATTTATTTTAGTCAATTTAGGATTAGATTTGACACAGCTAGATTGAAAAGATATAATCATTCTTTATTTATTATTCATCTTGTAATATAGATAGGTCTCGTACATCACAATACGAAAGTAATGAAAAACACATACATAAATCTTCCTTCTCGTCTCCTTCCTCTGTAAACATTGCTGTTGTTCCCTTTCTTCGACAAATTCGACAAGAATTATTCTTGAAAACAAAAAAAAGTAACTTTTTTTTTTTTTTTATAATTTTTAATTCTGTTTTAAATCTATTCTCAAAAATAAAAATTTATCAAATAAATTTTTATTCTTTTTTATTTGAAAGAATAAAAGAATAAAATGAAATATTATTTAGCATGTTACCGAATAGATCCTATGTAAAAGCAGTCCATGTCAAATTGAGTCGAGTCCGTCCGTGCTTGTCTGAAGAAGGCCCCCTGATGAAGGAACCTCCCCCTTGGATAAGATCCTCAAATGATTCGTGTGCTTCTTATCTTGTTACTTTTAGGGAAAAAACCACCAAAAACCCTAAACTATGCACAAAGTGACAAAAATACCCCAAACTTTTTTTGCACCACCAAAAACCCCAAACTTTGCCACCCGTGACACATTTACCCCAAACTATTTTTGTGACACCAAAAACCCCGAACTTTCATTTACGTGACACATTTACCCTAAATCTTAGGGGCATTTTTGTCATTTTACTTTTAAAAACATTTTTCTCTTTTTTTTTTTAATTTTCTCTTCCCTCCGAAGCCGGCGGAGGGAAGCCGGCGTTCGGCGAGGACCGCCCTCGCCGGCGTCGGCCAGGCGAGGGCCGCCCTCGCCGGCGTCGGGCGAGGGCGGCCCTCGCCGGATCTGGGAGGGCGGCCCTTGTCGGCGTCGGGCTAGGGGGCGGCCCGACGCCGCCCCTAGCCCGACGTCGACGAGGGCCGCCCTCGCCGCGTCGGGCGAGGGCCGCCCTCGCGAGATCCGGCGAGGGTCCTCGCCGGCGTCGGGCGAGGGCCGCCCTCGCGGATCGGGGTGAGGGAGGCCCTCGCCGGCGTCGGGCGAGGGGCGCCGGCGAGGGCCTCCTCGCCGGATCCGGGCGAGGGCGGCCCTCGCTGCTTCGGGCGAGGGCACCCCTCGCCGGCGTCGGCGAGGGTGCCCTCGCCGGATCCGGCGAGGGTAGCCCTCGCCCGACGCGGCTTCCCTCACGGGAGCGGCGGAGGAAGAAGAAAAAAAAAAAAAAAAAAAACAAATAAAAAGACGAAAATACCTCGATGGGGTAAATGTGTCACAAATGGCAAACTTGGGGGTTTTTGGTAGTGCGAAAAAAAATTTGAGGTATTTTTGTCACTTTGTGTATAATTTAGGGTTTTTGATGGTTTTTTCCCTTACTTTTACCCACTAGGTTTCGACATGGAACATAATAAGGTTAGGGCCCAAAGGAGAAGGGATGACGATGGTGATAAAGGTGATTTCTTATATTTTATTGCCTCTCACCGCCAAGTGGTCGATTGAGAAATCTGCCATGATTTGCTTTCCGATCCTAACCCTTCTGTGCGATTCGAGTTGTCGTTTTCCCAGGGCAAGTGGATTGGTTGGGATTCCGAAATGGGCTATCGTCCACGGAATAATGCTTAGTTTATTTAAGCTATAATTTGGGTAAGTGACAAAGTCGGGGAGCGTGGACGATGAGGTTAGGTCTCTTACACTCTTGATGTCACACTCCAAAAACCACTCACGACTCCTCTTATTCGTTCTTTGCCGTCACCAGATAGAGAAAGGAGATCATTATTGAGGCAATGGCATGGCTGTTGTAGTTGCTAATGGGAGATTTTTATGGGATCATAATCAATTATTTTAAAAATTTAAATTGTTGAATGAAGGTATAGTTTAATATTTATGGAATAATTATGGTCTGTTTTAGAAGTTTAAACGTTTAAATCGCTCAAACAGCTGAAGCATCGTTTCATTCTCAACTTTTTGCTTGGAAGGCCATTTGGGAAGGTGGAGTGCTTTTTGCGATGAAGAAGCGAGAGGAAGCTTTGCCCTCTCCTTTTTCGCTGCCCACCCCAATTTGTTTAAGGAACAAATTCAGAAAAAGCTTGGCCGTTTTGCTTTTGTGGGGTTCGCCCCGTTTGGCAACACAGTCCCTGCTCTCCCTCTCTCCTTTTGGGCTTTGTTCATATCATCATCAGCAGAAGAAAGTACTATTACTCTTCTGAAGTTGCATAAGTTCGGTGAAATCTCAAGGTCGTGTGAGAACGTAAGCGTGCACAACGTATCGATGCTACGAGGTGAGATGAAGGCGTGACTGCTATCTAAACCGGAAAGAGAATCGGGTGCCATCCCAAGTTTGGTTCCAGAGTCAACTTATTATTCGGTTCCAGAGTCAACTTATCACAGAATAGCTTGGTCGACTCAGTAATTGCATTTGGGAGATGTGCTCCTTGGAACGAGAAGGACATCTAAGATGGAACATATGATGATGAACAGGATATACAAATGCAGGAATTGGAAACTGGCCATTTGTCTGGTGACAGAAGATGCTCGCGAATGCCCAGTTTTTACCGAGTCTCCTTCCTAATATTAGGTACGAAGTTCGCCTAAAATAGTGAGCGAGAGAGAAAGTGGGTTTACCAAATACCTTATATTATTAATATTATAATTATATTATTATATGGTGTCTTTGTTGTGGCCTTCCCAAAATGCAGTAATTTAAACGATACGTGCATGCGTGGGTGGGTATATAATATAAAGAAGGAAGGAAAGATAGGGACGTAAGCTTGGGCCTCCCATCATCCAAACAGGTCCCCTCCCTCGGTGCGTCGTTGTGGCTTGCTTCCTAGAAAAACCGACTCCGGAATTACAGATTTTCCGGGCGACAATCATGGAGCAGAACAGCCCCCAACACCTGAGCGTCACCATTGGCGAATCCCGCCGCGAGCTCCTCTCTCCCCTCCCCGACGATCCTCCCCCTTCCTCCATGGACGTCTTCGTCGACGACGACGACGGCTACGACGGCTCCTCCGCTCCCTCATGGCGTCTCAGCCTCACTGAGTTCCGCCTCCCTCCCCGCGACCCCCACCGCCGCCACCCCCTCTCGCTTCTCCTGCCGCCACCTTCTTCCTGCTCCGAGTATCTCTCTCTCTCTCTCTCTCTCTCTCTCTCTCTCTCTCTCTCTCTCTCTCTCTCTCTCTCTATGCCGCTTTTTCTGTGGAAGTGAAACTGCCTCCGTCGTAGCGTCAAAATCCTGGCATTTCCATTTTCTTGCTTATTCGCCATTATGTATCCCTGTTGCGTAATCCAAGCATCTCCGGTGTTGCACGTCGCTGCACTTCGCACGGTCGCCACCCTCCGTGCGATCGCTTCATGCTTCGACTTCTCTCCATCGAAAGCAACGACGCCTTCTCTGGAACGCATGCACCGTCGCTAACTCCATGAAACTACGCTGATACCTTAGACCATGCTTTTAAAATTTTCGCTGGTCGACGGAAATTAACATGCCGTGTCCTGTCTGCATCATTTTCTGGCAACTTCTCTTGCAGAAGCGCCGCAATGTCTGGGAACGACCTGCTTTTGCTGGGTCCGTGTTTGTATTTATGGAAGAATTTGTGCTTGGTCCGCTGGGCAGTGTTCCACCGTGGTGGGATCCCACAATAACGCAAATATTCATTGCTTCACGTACTTGGAATTGTTGAGTATGACATAGCTTTCGAGCCTTTTTTTCTTTTCTTCCAGCCAGCAGTATCAATCAACAGAAACATGGATGAAAGTTAACGAGGTCTGACTTGTTGCTTCGTTAGACTGTCTAAATCCATCGCACCGTGTCCTTTCAACTTAGCTTTCTGTAAAACCTGTCAAAACTTGATCGGTACAAGGAAAGTCATCCCGTAAGCATCAATTTAGTGAAATGGAAAGTGAGTATGAAGTTTTAAGATGTTTAGTGGCATGTAATGGCTACTCTTACCCGTGGTCAAATTCAGGTCATAGAGTTGGGGAGTCAAGTTATATCATAGAATGATATTGTGCTTTCAACATTAGGAGAAATTGTTTTGAGTCTGGATCTCCTTATTTTGCCTGTCACTAACTCAGATCGTATTCAATAATTCCAATTCAGGGAAAGAGCGCAAGATAGCAGAATATTACAAGAAACAGGAAAGCCTCCTTGAAGGGTACAATGAGATGGAGGCCATGACTGAATCAGATTGTTTTCCAGGAAGCCTAACTGAGGTAGATTCCGTGTAGCTCATATCATCCTACTTTTCGTTAGTTTCAGACCTCCAAGGGGACTGTGCTTTCTTAGTTCTAGGAAAAGCAGATTCTTTGGTATAATGAAATGCTTCTCCACTTGGTAGCTGTCGAAGCAAGAGAGACAATCATTGGGATAATAAACCTGATTTTTTGACATTGTACTTTAAGTTTTCTAAGAAGACATTGCTTGTAATCAATTAACTGCAATCTGTCAGGATGAAATGAAGCAGCTCGCAAAGAGTGAAAGATTCGCGGTCCATATTTCAAACATAGCAAACTTGGTGCTTTTCATAGCAAAGGTCTTCGCTTCTGTTGAGAGCAGATCACTGGCAGTTATCGCCTCAACCTTGGATTCATTCTTAGATCTACTATCAGGTTTTATTTTGTGGTTCACGGCACATGCTATGAGGAATCCAAACCATTATCATTACCCTATTGGTAAGAAGCGGATGCAACCAGTGGTACGTTCCCCTGCTTCCTTGGTTAAAAAATTGTCGTGGATCCATGGGGAAACACATGGATCAAATCGACTTTTCTTTTGCCCCCACTTAATTTCACTAGCCTTGCCTAGACCTATGACTATTGACTATTGTTATGGATTACTTTCTCCCTTACTACTGGAAGATGTTGGATTCTGACTGACCATGTAACTTGGTTCTTCTGTCATGCCTTCTTTTCGCTTTGTTATGTCACTCAATTACAATGGAGTGCTCATTTTTCGATAGCTTTAGCAACTGTGATAATCCATGTGTTATCTTTAGATAACAGCTGGCTGCTTAGTTGAATTACAACAACAAATTATACTCAATTTCCCTTTGTCTCTATGATTAGCTCACAAGAGAAGGCAGTGTCAGATATAGTTTGTGCATAGCAGGGCTATTGAAGTACCGTAGGATGAAGCGTGGCACTGATGATGGGAACCAAATAGCCATGCAGACCAGGGGTGACCAAAAAATGACAAGAGTAGAAGGTTCTGGTTTGATTTGGCTTCAGGTCAAGATTGTGTTGGTGGTGTCTTGAGTGTATCCATTGTTGGGTCCCTGTGGTCCGTTACTTATGAAAACCTGATTGATATGAATTTTAAGTTATACTTAATCTGTCTCTGATATTGATTAACCATGTGAAGTACTTAAGACTAAATAGCATCTGAGCTAAGTGAAATTTGGGATGTTACAGTTCTGGTTTCAGAGCGGATTATGGAGTGATTAGGAGGATTGAGATTAGGAAGACAGAGCTGTTCTGGTTGTATAGCCTGTAACCATGAGAATTACTAGGAATTACACAAGTTAATATTAGGTCATTATGATTCCGGGATCAAAGCTCAGTGAAATTTGTGATGTTACGTGTGGTGTTGTCATACAATCCTTCGTTTTAATGTCCAAACACAATAAATCACAGTAATAAGAAGGGGGGAGCTGGGGAGAATTATGAACCATACCAAACTAGTTTTTTTTTTTTTTTTTTTTTTTTTTTTTATTGGTTCAACTCAACATCTTCGGTTTATTTGATCAGCGCATACTGTTTTCTCTACAAATCAATGAATAAGATGGCCGCAGTCTGACATAGATGTTATTCATATGTCGGATGGGTAAAAATAGTTAAATGAATGCTTGTTATAAGAGAGAAACCAGGAGTCGATGACCCCAATATTATAACCAATAAGAAATTGCTTAAAATTTTCTCGATCAGAGTAATATGTGTTGACTAATCAAACTTTCTGACTAAGCTATGAGTGTAATGGTATTGGTGGTTTGAAAATGCAGGGTATCATTGTATTTGCTTCAGTTATGGCAACTCTTGGCTTACAAATCCTGCTGGAGTCTGTTCGAGAAATTATCTCCAAGGCAAGTAATCTTTATGTTGTTTGCCCTTTCATGTCCCTTTGCAAATAAATTTAAATACAGAGCCTGGGATGGACTAGTTTACAGAGCAGTTAGAACGTGAGGAGTTCTAGTCAGCTAATAATAATTGAAAGATATTCTAGTCAGTCTTAAATTTTAAGAACTTACCTTAAGGATATAAACTTCTTCTTCCGATTTTTTTCATTTGGATACTCATAGAAATTTGCGGAAAAAAAAAAAATGTTTTTGCATCACAGATTGACCTTCATTCGATTTTACTACCACTTCCCGATAAATCAATTGTTTTAAACATGCAAACTGAAGATACACTTACTAAAGTTTAGACTGTCATCTTCCTCCTCCAGTTCACTCATCTTATTCCATTATATTTCAATCAAATCTACATGCAGTCACGCCCAGATACTGATCGTGAGAAGGAGAAGTGGATGATTGGGATTATGGTTTCTGTTACAGTAGTGAAGTTTGCCCTTATGGTTTATTGTCGAAGATTCAAGAATGAAATCGTCAGAGCCTATGCTCAAGATCATTTCTTCGATGTTATAACTAATTCTGTCGGTCTGGTGGCGGCTGTCCTAGCCATCCGATACGCCTGGTGGATAGATCCAGTTGGAGCTATAATAGTAAGTTCATCTCGAGCGGTCCTACTTTGAGTTTTTCCATCGTGTGTTTCTGAGAGTTATAGAATTACTGTTCCCCTCCATCCTAGCCATATATTTATGTTAATGCACAACTTTGCTAAGCCAACTTATGACGTACTCTGCAGATAGCAATATATACCATAAGCACGTGGGCAAGAACGGTGATCGAGAATGTAGGGTTGCTTATCGGAAGAACGGCCCCACCTGAATTTATAGCGAAGTTAACATATCTCATTTGGAACCACCATGAAGAGATCAAGCACATTGACACAGTGAGAGCGTACACTTTTGGTTCACATTACTTCGTGGAGGTGGACATAGTATTGCCTGAAGACATGCTCTTGAACCAAGCCCACAATATCGGGGAAATGCTTCAAGAGAAGCTGGAGCGATTGCCCGAAGTTGAGCGAGCTTTCGTCCATATTGATTTTGAGTTTACTCATACGCCTGAGCACAAGAATAAAGTATGAGGTGGATGATCACATCTGACCATCTAGAATCAGGCGGCTACTCCCTCGTCTTATTCCGTTTTATTCAAATGCTTTTACTTGCATTAGGAAGAGTAGCACACGCGAAAGCATTTTATCCTCACCGATATGTGTTGAAGATCAGTGTTTGGTTGAAACGATGTCCTTATCATTAGTAGGAACTACTTTTGAAATGGTGCGCCATTTCATTTTGTTCTTTCATTGTGAGGAATGAACTATTAGAGAGAAATGCTTGAAATCTTCGTTTGTCGCGTGGAAGGAAGTTAATGGCTTTTTAAGACCCTAGGTTTTTTCCTCCAGGTAAGCATTCTTCCCCCACACTAGCACTACCATGTAATAACTCTAAAATTTTATGTTCCTATGGAAGCATCCTAGGTTGGGAATGTCAAGAGGGTTGAGCCCTTCGGTGGTGGTACAAACGGTCCTGTGTCGGGGGTAGGTCCCTAGCTAGAATGAACCTTGTACCAAATTCGAATGGAAATTATGGAATCGTAAAATGAGGAAGAAGATTCTCTGCATACTCGACGATGCCATTTTTCCGTGAAATGCTGACTGCTTTGTCTGGTGGCATCTCCTTTGACTAGAACATGAAGAAAGCATATTAGACACATTTGAGGGTTGAGCTGCAAGTGTCTCCTCAGTAAAACGCACGGCGTAAGTTCTTTCTTTGGCTACCGCATTATTACCGATCACAGAAGGTATCGTCAAAGTAGCTTGCCACTCCACCAGAATAATCTGACCACTTTCTCTGAAGAATCAGTCCAAGCACAGTTTTTCTTCAGGTAAATAGCTTAGGCAACGTTTAGTTCCAGATCTACTATCTACAGACGTGGGCAAAGTTGCCAAAGCCACGCTTCGGTCTTTTTGCGCATCAACATCATATTTTTCCACTCCATACGTCTGGAGGTGTATGCATATCCATCAATAGTGTAAATGTGCAAATATCGCGCCAGTGTCTCTGAGAAAGATGCCAACCAAGACTCCGTGACAAAACTCGTTGAAATTAGAAGACGGGGACATTCAGCATCTGACAAATCAACTACTTCGATAATGAGATTCAATTTAGTACCCAACAGTCATTCATGAATATCCACTTTTCTGGCCATCAAAATTGACTCGGCAAATTAGTATGACTAAATCCTCTCCCATGCACCACACCCGAATGTATAGTCGGACCTCATTTCTGACAACTCTTAAGGTCTCTTGTTTATTTCTCTCAATTAAAGCTTCGCATTGGCCAACAAAAATCTGCAGTTGATGTACTTCGTAGCTTCCTCCCTTCAGTTCAGCATTATTCCAATCACTGTACTATGTAAGTCATTAATAAGAGCAAGCCTTTGGATTAGATACAGACCGTCTAGCTGTTATACAAAGATCTAACATTTCATGTTCAACTGCTTTTCAACCACAATAACAAGTAAATAAAAAAATAGATTACTTAAAAGATTTTTGATACACAAAACTACATAAACAGCCATCCACAAGCCATCAAGAAGTCCATTTGATTGCTTACTGCCAGGATGGATTCCGGTTCCAAGACAAGTACGAGGGATCTCCCAGTTGCCTGGTTGAAAAGACGTGTTAGCGAGTTTGTATCATGCAATAGCAGTTATAAAACATTTTTACATAAAAATTAAGGTGCATGGGTTCAACAGGCAAGAATGTCCTCTATGCTAGAGCACGCAGCAACTCAGTTGCCCAATCATACTCCAACTCAAGTAAAATTTTGCAAGACAGCTCCTGCTCTTTTCTGTGACTATAATCTAAATATTTTCCGCTAGATTTGCCATTTAAAAAGTGATCAGCTCAGTGAGAAAAAGGAAGGCATGGGGAACTAGCCAGACGGAGATGAAGACCTCACCTTGGCTTCACAAGGTATACAATGGTGAAAGCCATGGCCAAGAAGAAGCACAATCCACCCACAGTCAGGTAAGCAATGCCAAGAAAATCGTTCTTTCCTCCGAGCCAGCTGGTGGTGGAAAGCACAAGCTTCTTTTTTCCATTAAAACTGTATGTGTTGTAGTTATTCTCCAGCATCACATTTATCACTTGATTCTCCGCTAGATCTGTCTCTATCTTCCCATATAATTTCCTGAAAGTAGGAAGAGCTGCAGTTCTCATCCATACAATGAGGTCCTCCTGCTCACTCAACTACAAACCAGACAAACTCCACAAGTTAAATATCTAGCAATTTTTACTGGGAAATGCAAAGGACTTCCATTGCTTATTATGATGCGATGAGACAGTCAACTTCAAAGGCGTAACCAGAAATCTCCTAGAAGATGCTAATTACATAAATGCAGTGACATTCAATTACTTACATTGTGAAAAAGATAAGTCAGAAGTTTCACCAATATTTTCAGTAATAGATAGATGCTCAAGCAAAACATGATCTGAGACTAACTATAACAGTGCAATTTATAATTATCTTGTCTAGAGATTCTAGCCAGGCTTACCGGAATGGATGAATTCAGTTTTGCTCCGCCTATTAGACCTCCACTTTGAAAGTTCTTCGGGTACACATCTTTACCAAATTTATGTTCCCTATCACTCTTCCATGAGATACCCTTCTTATTCACATTTAATTGCGTATTGTTCATCGAGAAACTATAGGTGTCATTGAATAAGCTCCAGGCTATGAGACCACAAGGAACAATAGTCGAGCCATTATACATATCTTCCGGTTTACAGTCACTGACATCATCTGCACTGCTATTATCCCTTAACTGTTGATCACTTCGACTTTTCACATACCTGAAATTAAACAAAGCCATCAGAGTTAATGCAATAAAATATGGCCAAACACATCTGCTCTCTTGTTTATCATATTGTGAGGAGCGGACATCATTGCTACCATACCAACTCCCTTTTTCCGATACTACCATACCAATTGCCCATGGAAATACAATCATATAATGGGTAAATCCCATTAGGATCACGTAAGATTGTAAAACCAACAGTTTTTCCTGACATGAAATGCATGTTGGTTTCCTTGCTTTAAAGCCATCCATTATGTTTTTCCTAAAAGGCATTACTAAAGGCGGACCAAGACGTCGTGAAGTGGAATTCCAATCATAAAATGGAAAACATCTCCTTTTATCGAGCATTAGTTACAAAGTATACATGCAGAGATTGGAAAATGCAGCGGCTCAGTCCATATTATCTCATGCTACTCAAAATACGAAAATAGAAGGCATGGATCAGACAAAATATCCAAAATACCATGTGGCAGGAGAGAATAAGTGCATCTATATCCAAAAAGCTACCGGAGACACAACATCTCCATGTTCATTAGCACCACGGTCTGACTTGAGTTAGACAAAACTAACCATGGATTTCAGATACTCCTTCACACGAAAAATATGCTGAGAATGCAAAGGTTGCCGAGGCGACTGATACAAACCTGCGATGATTTTGGTAGAAGTTATCCAGCTGGTAGTATACATAAATAGGTGGCTTCATATGCTTAGGCACCTGAAGACAAAGCAAAAAGTGAAGGGGAGATAATACTCAGTTTCACAGAGTCAGTTTGATCTTCTCTTAAAAGCATGGATAGTGACACGGTTATTCCAGTTCTATGTGCAACTACTGAATCATTTTATCAAGAAAAGCTTACCCTTAACGTCCTGTTGCAGGATTTGTCCCCAGGGGTCTGTATGTACTGGAGTTTATCTGTTCTATTGGCTGATGGTATGCACTCAATGTCGTACCGATCGATTATCTCAACAACCTAAAAGATATCAATAAATGTGTAAACAGCTGCACATCATAACAACAGAGAAAGCAAATACCCTTAGGATCATACTTACATCACGGGAAGCAAACAAAGAGGCAACTCCAATGGGAATGAAAACAATGCTAACCAGCATGAATGCTGAAATCACCTGCACAAGGAAGGGGAGACCTGAGTAATTTTACCACTAATCCAATAATCGAGCAGGTACTGGGAATGGGCAAAAGGTAACGAGGTCTCACCCATCTAGGTGTGAGGATTGGCTTGCAAGCAGGAAGCTCCTGTTGGGTGAACTTTGAGTCTGAGAGGCCAAAAGGCAATTGAAAGCAACAGATTTTTATTTCAGAAAAGGAGTCAGAGCAATTACAGACATTCCAAAGAGGTCGGCCAGTTTAATCACACGCCGAGATCAGCAGCAATCACCTCATCATCGCATTGACTTGCCATAATCGGAAGAACAAGGCATGCACAGATTACTAGCTTATGAGATAGATTATGTATCTGGGTAGAGTATCCTTCGCGCACTTAAACAATCAAATCATACTAATCAGGATTGTCCTATCAGAAGGTAAAGTGCGTGGGTTTCGTGGAGAGCATGTTTCGCTGTTCTCCTCCACATAAGCCCAGTACAGAAGCTCACACAAGCAAGCGAAGGACCCAAAAACGCGAGACAACCACAATCAAAATACACGGATAAACAAGAGATACAACAAACAAAGAGTGATCAGACGACTCCGTGAACTCGTACGTGCAAATCCCCCAGAGATTGAGAAGAATTAGGGGGGAAAGGAATTGCACGGGTATAACCGATCATCTAAGAGGGAGATGATCAACGGATAGAATCGAGAGCGAATCGTAGGCCGGAGACCCGAAGCTGGTGAGAGAAATCGGAAGGGCAGAGGGAGGGAGGGAGGAGAGGGGGGAAAGCGGGGAACGTACACTTGGGACGCTTGGAATTCCTGCGGACGGCAGAAGCGTCGGCGGATCCGGAGCTGGACGGCACCGCGTTGGAACTCATCGGAGAGAAGCGACCGAAAAATCCCACAAGGAAGGAGGAGACGGAGATTGCGAAGTCGGAGATCGAGGAGGATCGTATAAAACCCTAAGATCTAGAGAGAGAGAGAGAGAGAGAGAGGTGAGGTTGCAGTTGGTGTATTTGACTTTTTGGGGGGAGGAAGGAGGAAGCAGGAGGAGGAGGAGGAGGAAGGGGTTCCCCTACACCTCGTTATAGCATCCACCGGCCGCCCTCGGACATCGTCTTCTCGCTCTCTCTCTCTCTCGCGTCTAGATGGTCAGCAACGAAGGCGAAGCCTGAGAGAAAAATTCATCATCCGATCCATCGAATTGGATTTTTCATTGAAGTGAATAAAAAAAATAAAAGGAAGGTCCCACAAAAGTCGTAGACCATCCCCGCGTACACGGTTGGACCCGGTCTGATTCCCATCTCTCGTCTGTTGGGACTTTCCACGCGCCAACTACTTTTCTTTCCTTCGACCTGGAAAAATACCCCCAATAGCTGAAAGCAAAAACAAATTTCTTTTAATTGAGACGTATGTGATGTGAATATTACTTTATTTGCCTTCGCACGTCAACAAAGAATATGCCGCTCTCCTGAGAAAAAACGAAAATCAACTCTTCCATTCCAGACCCCCACCGGATAATAGCTGCCCCACGTTCCTTTCATTCCTTTGGTTTCATTGATACGCGAGAGAGAAAGAGAGAGAGAGAGAGAAAGAGAGAGAGAGATTTTGCTCGTAATCCTCCTACTTCTTAGTTAGTCGACAGTTAAGTGATTTCTTTCGCTCTAGAATCTTTTGAGTTCAACAATGCAAGGCCTGCGACTACGAATTCATGCCATATGGTGCTAAGACATATCGTAGACTGTTGCAGAGTGCATCAGTCTAGGGTATCCATGATTGAGAAGAAACAAGAGTAACGCGTTTGGCGAACGATTCTCGTTTCCGTCAACTAATTCGACAAGCATTGATTTTTTTTGATTCTGTTCCGAATCGATTCGAGTAAAAAAACGTGTTTGGAATCGTTCAAAATTTCGATTCGGAATAGGAATTGCGTTTGATAACGTGTAGATTGATTCTATTCCAAATTAATTTTTTAAAATTTTCAAATAATTTTTTTTACTTTTTTACTTTTTTTCTTTTCTTTTTTTCCTTTTTCCTTTTTTTTTTTTCCCCCTTTTCTCCTATTTACTCTTCTTCTTCTTCGCCGCCGACCTCACCGGAACATCGTCGGCCCTCGCCGAGGCTAGCCCTCGTCGGCCGAGCCCGGCCGGCCGTTGGGGCCGGGCAAGGCTCGCCCACCCGGCGAGGCCGAGCCTGGCCGGTGTGGCGGGATCGCCTCCGGCGAGCTCGCCGGTGGCGGGGCTCGCCTCCGGCGAGCTCGCCGGACCTCGCCCTAGCTTGGCGAGCTCGTCGGACCAGCGGCCGGCGACTAGCGGCCGGCGGCCGACGGTGGTCGCGGGATGCGGAAGGGAAGAAGAAAGTTTTAACGTGTTGATTCTTTTTTTTTGATTATCGGACGCTTGAGAATCAATTTTTTTTTTTCTTAAATCTCGTCCCAAATTGATTAGGGAACGTATTTGTCCTAGGAACAAAAATTTTACCAAACACGATTCTCGTCCTAAACCGATTCTAGGAACAAAAATCGAATGCACTGTAGGGAAGGTTGCCAAACGGGGCTTACTCTTCTTCTTCTTCCGGTCGGTCGCCGAACCGGCGATCGGCCGGATGAGGGCCGGCGACCTCACCGGAGCGTCGCCGGCCCTCGTCGAGGCCCGCCTGTCCACCGGCGAGGCTAGGCGAGCCCCGCCGGTGGCCAGGCGAGTCTCGCCCAGCCTCGGTGAGGCCCGCCTGGCCACCGACGAGCTCGCCGATGGCGGGGCTCGCCTCCGGCGAGCTCGGCGGATCGGCGACCGACGGCCGGTGGGCGACGGCGGGCGGCGGCGGGCGGGCGGCAGCGGCGGCGGCGGGGCGGTGGTCGCGAGATGCCGGAAGGGAAGAAGAGAGTTTTAACGTGTTAATTTTTTTTGATTCTCGGACGCGAGAATCAACTTTTTTTTTTTTTTTATTCTTAAATCTCGTCCCAAACCGATTAGGAAACGTACTTGTCAGGAAACAAAAATTTTACCAAACACGATTCTCGTCCTAAATTGATTATGGGAACAAAAAATCGAACTGCATCAGTAGGAAAGGTTGCCAAACAGGGCCTAATAGGAGAAAAGGGAAAAAAAAAAAAAAAAGGAAAAAGGAAAAAAAGAAAAGAAAAAAAGTAAAAAAGTAAAAAAAATTATTTAAAAATTTTAAAAAAATTAATTTGGAACATAATCAATCTACACGTTATCAAACGCAATTCTATTCCGTAATCGAAATTTTGAATGGTTACCAAACACGTTTTTTTACTCGAATCGGTTTGAGAACGAGAATAAAAAATAATCAATTCTTGTCGATTCTATTCCTGAATCGGTTAACAGAATCGTTGCCAAACGCGCCCTAAATTTCGCTAGCAAACAACGGTTTGAATCCACGGAGGGTTCATGCCGTGACCCGGGGATGCAAGCATTCCCCGGTATGGCATCTGCCTGTCGGGGAGGGAAAACGTTTTCCATCTAATGAATGGGGCACCGTTCCTGATGTAGGCTTGTCTGAGCCAGGGAAAGCAAGCAGGTAATTCGTTATTAGTTATACCTCAGCAAACGTGCTTGGCACCCCATACGTCTGCATGTCATCAAAGGTGAACCGGAACAACACTTCAATTTACCACAATCTCTTTTTTTTCTTTCCTACAGCCCATCGAGTCATCGGACAAACTGATTGAGATAAAAACAACACGAGCACTCCACAAACTCTTCCAAGCAAATATAAATTATTCATGATCCCTTGAAAAGAAAAAACACATTCAGATTAGCAAATAAAGGGAGCATCCACATGGTGGTCGCTGCAGTAGAGGCCAGGGCGCTGGGTGAAGCCCTGGCTCTGCAGCATCTCCCTCGCCCTCATGACAAGATCCTGATTGGCGATTGCACCATCCGTCTCTGCAATCAGGGTCTGGATGGCATTGCTGAGAGCCCCATATGCTTCACGGGCATTTCCTGAAGGGCTGGCATCAGCTGAAGTTTGATCGGTCTGGCAACCGCTGATCAGAATACCACCTTCTGGAAAAGAACGCTTTGTCGTCCCAGCATAAACTTCTTGATTGCTTCCTACTTCTACCTCCATGGCAGGTTTTGCATACCCCTCATCACTCTCTTCCAGCTTGTGCTTGAGAAATTCCTGTGCCAGGCTTCCGACCATGCCCATAAACCCACCTCCGCCTTCCCCATCTCCATGTCCATGTTGGAGTTTGTTCAATATGACTTTCATGAACTTCTTCACCTTAGGACTTGCATCATCACCAAAGATATCAAAAAGGGCTGGCCTCAACTTACCTACATCGATGTCATCTTTACCCGTCTTCTGCTTAAGTATCTCTATTAGAGTAGAAAGTGGCAACGATCTACTCTTCACATAGCCTCTGTCACCATAAGCGCTTTCCACCTCTTGCTCCTCCTCTTCATCGTGATGCCGATGGTGACGGAATGCCGAAGGGATATGAATCCCCCGAGACTCAAGTTTATCTTGCATGGTCTGCTTCAGGAAGCTTGTGAATCCAGAACCAGAGTCTGATGAGCCATCCTCTTGATTCCTGGTGCTCTCGCCAATCTGCTCCTTAGCTTGCTCAATAAGACCACCGCTGTGGCAGGAGTCGGACACAATTGTGAGGTGGCAACCTTCAGGGACTTGGTCGACAAACTCCCTGAAATCATCGTCTGTTGTGCAATACTGGTGAGTCAGCCTTTGTGATTAGGATTGAATGGACTTCACAAATTATGATTAAGAACACGATACATGTGAACGGATGAACGAATGAAATCACAAAACTCAGGAACTAATATCAAGCTGTCTTCACAAGGTGCCCTCTCAAGATCAAATCAGAAACCTGGCCGAACAGCCAATGTCATGGAGAGCAAACTTCTAAAGCATTCTATGTGGCAATAAAGCCTAGAGCCAAATACGAAATTAGACAAATGCAGGGTCGAACTAAGTAACCAAAGCAATGATGATATGTGCCACATACTATGTGGCAATAAAGCCGCAGTTATTGATCCATGAGAGATGATGTTAATTACATGTCGTTTTGCAACGACAGAAGTATCTGGGGCCAACTCGCGAGTTCCCAAGGGGGCACAGAGAAGTACAACTTCTCTCCTCTCTATATCAGAACCAGCTAATTCTATCCATAGGGATTAGACTAGACAAGGATGAGTGATTTCGTCCGCATTTAGTTGACATTGAAAACAGCGGATCGCAAAAAACTGAGCAAGCTTTTACCCACAGGGTCCAAATCTTGTGCTGCTATGCCAGAGATTCGGTTCACATAAATCGATCCAAGCATATTGAAATTGGTCAGATGAAATAACTTCTGGATCCTCGATCGCAGAGGATCCACTTGCACAGGGATCGGATGAGATAAAAAAAAAGGTGAAAAAACACGCTCGATTTGGTTCCGATCGGATGATTCCCATTCCGTAAAAAAAAAAAAAAAAAAAAAAAAAAAAAGGAGATCGATCCCCATATCTTCCCTCCTCGGATGACGTGTTCGGTAGCTAGAGGCGCGATTCGGGTGAATCATGTCAGCCGAGTGATAGCCAGAGGCCAAGCAAATCGGAGGCGATGCGACGAAAAAGAGAGGAGGAGTGGAGGAGGGTACCGGTGATGAGATTCATGTCGCAAGGGACGATGCACTCGTCGTAGCCGGTGTCGTCCTCCTCGCCAGTCTCCGCGGGGAGGCGGGTGCCGTGGCCGCTGTAGTGGACGAAGAGGAAGTCGCCGGGCTCGGCGGAGCGGACGAGGTCGGCGAGGGCGCGGCGGATGTTCTTGCCGGTGGGCTGGACGTAGGAGTCGTCGACGTCGATGAGGACGGTGATGTCGTCCTCGGAGAAGCCGTAGCGCTCGACGAGGCAGCGGTGCATCCGCTTGACGTCGTTGATGCAGCCCTTGAGCTCGGCCTTGGTGCCCGGGTAGTTGCACCCGATCAGCAGCGCTCTCCTCGCCATTCTCTCACGCTCCGGTTTCTCGCGGGCGCGTGCGTGCGTGCGTGCGTGCGAGCGAGAGAGAGAGAGATCGAGAGGTGGATCTGGAACTCCCGTTCAGGATCGGAAGGATGGATCGGGAGACAAGGGTTCACGGATTAACGAGGGACCCGCTGTCGTGAAGAACTCCGATGGTTTATGGTTATGGCGTCTCCGCGGTGAGGGCGTGTCCGCGTGTGGGTGGTGCGGGGAGTGTTGACTGTCGGCAAACGAGAAAGGGGAGCGCAAAAGATGAGATAAAGTGGGGTTGATGGGCTTTTTCTCCTCTGGTGATTACCCCACAGGGACGTGCTGTCCTGTCATTATTCCTCCTTGAATTTTGCTAAAATCGGCTTTTTCGCGAATTATTCAGGAAAAAAATTATAATATTAATTAAGAAGAACAAAGAATGATAGGACGCCGTGGGAATCGGCCTCCCGCATTTCGGATCGTTCGTTGATCCCTACGCACGGTGCTTCAGCCCCAAAACCAGATGAGTGAACAGGACATTATTGGATTACACGAATCCGACCTTGACCCTTGATCTTCTATTTATCTATTTGTACGTGACTATCAATCTAAATACCGTTATTTTGATCTCACTATAAAAACATTAAGGATAGATCTAAACGTCTTTGTCGGGTAGATCCATTTATTTGAGTTTCGCTTTATTTGGCTTCCTCAAATCCTATTAGCTAATCCGATCTAGTATCTCTTAAAAAAATATATCTCTTGAATGCCGTATAAACACGGCTTTACATCCTCTATAATTATGAGAGGCTCAATTATTAGACCTATCAAAATGAGTAATAAATCCACTTCTTAATTTATATTTGATGAACATAATTATTATATAAGTTTTAATTTTTATATTTGGTAAATGTGTGATAAACGAGTTTGAAATGGTAAAACCTAAAAATAATACTGACGTTAATTGGCTTCACAAATTTATCTAGATCCAATTTATTTATATGACTCTCTTTTATCCTTGCTTGATCTCTTGCTTGCTCACTTCATACTTTCACCTTAATTTGTGTATGAGTTTTTTTTTTTTTTTTTGTATATTATTAAATATGAAATTGTTTTAACAATATAAGTAAGGGTTTGATTATATATTGAATATGAGTATCCAAATTTATGCTGTATGAAAATGGATAAATTTGAGCCGAATTATTTTCAATCCAACCATCCTGCCTGTTTGATGGGTCTATCAACCGTTTTAAGATAATTTATGATTTTTAGAAGTAAGGACATTTTTTTTTTATCAATTATCTCAAATACTATTCATGTGCACACGAAGCCCATAAGGACGAAAGAGGTTGTAATTATTGAATTAGTCAGTGCTTGCTACTAAGTATCTATTGATATGTTAAATGGATAAAAAAATAAAGAGCTTAACTTACATGTGGAGTGAAAAATTCGAGGAATTGGCACTTTCTCTTGTTTGGGAAAGCATAAAGAAATGAGGCATTTGATTTCTCTTAGGTCCACCGATCGTAGTCACTACCAAATCGGAGAAAAGAAACCGTGATGCAATAATACTGATCATAGGACAAAGCTAAGCTAAGGCTCGAGCTGACCACGGATGGTCAGTCGACTTGGCCCCATCCAAGCTCAACGCTCTGCACCTAATCATTGGACCAAACCACCTGCCAAACTAACAGCAGAGTGGCCCAATCCCTCCCAAGCCGGCTACAAATTTCTAGGCTCCAATCTTCTTTGAGAAACTGTAAATACGAACATTATTACTCGGTTGCCCCGGGAATTCAACAATATCAACTTCCAAGTAACACATTCATGACCGTCCTAGCATTTCTCTCTCTCTCTCTTTTCTTATTTTCATTTAGTCGCTATGAATGTTATACATCGAGGGAGTAAAAACCAACAAAAAGCATTTTCAAACCCCCACCTTCTCAGAGAGAGATGGGGTGGGGACGTGCAAGTTTCAGAACTCCCACGCTCTGCAAGAGGTAGGGTAAAAGTCGGAGAGTGAGTGTAGAATAGATATAGAGTAGGACTGACAAAAAAAAAATAATTGATATATAAAAAAAAAACAATTGATATATAATTGAATTGGCAAGTCAACTTAGCAGGCACCTAAAACTGTTGCTCAAATCCAATTATGTCTTGTAAATATGGTTCACAAGCAAATAAATTGATTTTTTTTTGGTGATTAGCAAAAAGGTGATGAAGTAAATTAGCGCTAGAATTGTCTTTGTGTGTATTTCGCTGGTTTTGGATCCTGCAACAAAATGTTTTTCATCAAGTGTTATGTTCTGATTTTTATATAAAGGAACTTAGGTTTTGTGCTAGTATTGGACAGTGAAGGTCAAAAACTAATAGAGATATATATTATAGAATCTTAAATTCAATGGAATCGTCCAAAACAAGCTCGGAATCAATGATAACAAGTGGTTTATACAATGGCAAAACTTATTCGACAACACTGGGCGGTAGAGACGATACTTGGTAAATATTGTTTTTATGAGGATGTAACGTTGGAATTTAATTAATGACGTAGGACAGAAGAAATAATATTTGATAGACACTACCCCTAAATGGGTTTGAGAACATAGCGTCAAAATCTAATCGATGACGCTGGACCGGAGAAACAACACTGGGTAGGCACTGTTCCTCAATCTGTTCGAGGACACAACAATGGAATCTATTCGACGATATCGAATGGTGGAAACAATACCAGGTAGGCACTATTCTTAAATGGGTATGATAACACAACATTAGAATCTAATTGACAACTCTGGACAATAAAAACAACACCGAGTAAACACTGCTCCTATATGGGTATAAGAACACAATGTTGAAATCTAATTGACAACACTGGATAGTAAGATAGCATTGGAATCTAATTAACAGCATTATCTAGAATATAGACACATGTCGGAATCGAATCAATGATACGAATACAAAGCTATAGCTAAACTACATTAGGCTAAGATAAAGGATTTTGACATGTTGTTCAAGGGGCTCTTCTTGGATTGTCTACAGTATTTATAGGATAATTTGGTAACCGTCCATTGATCCTTCCTTGAAAGTCACTCGTAATTTCTCCTACATTCTTTGCTTAACTGCTTTATGCATGTCTTGTCATCTCTTGACTTGTTAACGATGCTTACACGATTTGTTCAACAAGTACTAAATACTCATTTGATTTTGCATGTCCTTTTGAGCACCAATTGTTCATTCTTAAATCTTGACACCAATTTTATTTGAATTTTATTTCTATAGTAATATCTCTTGGCTCAGACACGTGCCGATCATTTGCCTTATCATCGAATCATGCATCTTCACTTGTAGGCCCATCGAAACCCAGCCCAAGGATTCTTGAAGACCTTGGCCATCCTTCGTCTCTATGACTGATATTAGGGTGTGCAACTGGACCGGGTATAACTGGGAATCGGCCCGGCCCATCTGGAAAATAGGGTTGGGAATCGATTCCTGTTGAAATAGGTTCCCAAAATTCGGAATTGATTTGAATCAATCCGAGAACCGGGTCCAAGTGATTACCCACCTGGACCGGTTTTGGAATCGGTTTGGGAACCGGTTTTGTTAGCAGGGGCCTAGAACCCTATTTTTTGCCTTGACTTTTATTCTTATTCCCACAATTGCACAACATTTTTCCTCTTGGTTCTCTTAGACCTCACGACGCTCCTCCTTTGTTGTTCCTCTTCCTCGCTCGCTTCCCTCCCTCACTGGCTCCATCTTGCATCGTCCGACAGATAGACAGCGGCCGTCATTGCCAAATTCCTACATACCATGTGGATTGGCTCGTCTAATTTCTTTTTTGGAGGAGGAGTTATGCTTGTAGCAGAGATTTATTAACTGTTTTAGAGAAATGACCAGTTTCATGTAGTAGTTATGGGAATGAGACTAATATTGAACTCATGTTTGTTGCTAATGTTTATGAAATGTTATGATTTTTGCTTTGCCTTATGATTTTATTTATGATTATTAGTTTTGTGGATCCTTAATTTTTCGTTTAGTCAAAAAGTTCATGTACTTATTCATTACCAGTGCTTAATATTTCAATGCAAATTATGAGAATGACGTTATTTTCTCGCGTATTAATGTAAAATTTGAAGCCGTATAGAATATTGAGCGGTTGCAAAACAAGTTCTAGTGAAAACAGGGTTGACCCTAGAACTGGATCAGAAAAACATGGTAGATCAAGTACAGGGTTCAATACAAAGAGGGTCGGGTGCAAGGTCCAAAGAAGGAGAACCGATTATAATAGGGTTGGGTACATGATCCAAAAAAGGAGAATTGATTATTATAGGGTCAGGTACAGGGTCCAAGTCTAGACCCTATTCACCTTGGACCCGATCACCCTTAACTGATATGAGTTGGATTGCTATTAATCATAACAATCACATGATAGCAAAAATGATTTTGAATGTCAACACCTCTCTTGATTAGCACGCGACAACAAGGATAATTTTGAGTGTCAACAAAGTGTTATCATGAGATTCTCACACTAATCACAATATGTTTGGTTTGAATTTTTGATTTTCTTCACCATATGCTACCTCAAAAATCCAGGGGTGGGAGCCTATCCCACCAACATACGAACTAAGAGTTATGAAATCACTTCATACAAGATATACTGCGGATTACAATTACATAATAAAAACAGAAATTTTTTTAGTTTGCTCACAACATGAACTAAAAATGTCATCTCGTGAAAGACATGTGACTTTTAGGGGAAAACAAGCGACCTTTCTACCACTAGATCAAGCACCTTAATCCGACTTTTTTTTTTTTTTTTCCATTTGGATTTTTTTAAGCAAAAGAAAAAAAAAAGGGCAACCTTTGTTGTCTGAGTTGTGCTTCTCTGGATTAGAGTCTAGTAAAAAATTGGAGACATATACAAATAATGCAGTGTACACCCCGTGACAAAAGGAGCAGAGTGCCAAAGGCACTGGGCCTCAGGTAAATTTCAGTTGTATTGATTCGATTTGAGAAAAATCTATGATGTCACTAAGGTGTTTTGCTGTACCGGTCCCTTACGAAAATAATGGGCCATTGGGTTTCAATTGGAAGGATCTTATCCACTGGAATTGATTTTGAAAATTGTAGCCGAGCGATCACATTTAACAATTGTTGTAACCGACTGGGCCTGTAAGGCCCATCTTCGCTCTTCTGCTTCTTGTAATTGGGCCATCTATCCTCCGCCTCATCTCTTCGACTTGGTGTGCGTGGAAGCTATAGCCGCGGGATGTACGAACTTATTTTCTTAATATATGTTGTTTTCTGACCAATTCGGCAATAGTCGGGATCATAATGGGGGACCTCCACTGTTCGCTGGCGACCGTCAGCTTGGGGAATTGTGAATTTCGGCATTGGAAACTCGAAGGAAGTGGGAGGGAGCAGGGCAGCGATGGCGATGGGGATGGCCGGAGTGGCACTTCGATCCGCGAGGCGGCATCGCATCGGTAATCCCACCGGACACTTGCCTTCCATGCGCGCTTCCTCTCCTCCCCTCTCCCGCCAGGCACGCCCTCCCTCCCTCTCCTTCCTCCTCCTCCTTTCTATATTTACTACTCGGCCTTTGGAATCATCACCGTGCTTCGCGAATCGCTCTTTGCTCTGAATCTCGAGTCGTCCTCTCCCTTTTCCCGGTCTCCGTCCGTCGGTCGTTGCCGCTTCCATACTCGCTACCCCCTCTTCCTCCGTTTCGCATGATGCTTTGTGGTTTGCATCCCCCCAAATGTTGCTATCGATGCTCCATTGTTCGCTTCACGTTTGTGCTGTCACCTGCCTGCCATGTGGAGCAGCTCTTTAATTGTTGATACTATAAAAATAGAGTTATTTTACCTATTTTAGGTAATAGATAATATAATATCTATGAGAAAATATTTGGGTTTCCTTTTAATTATTTAAATTTTCTTTGTTTATGCAGCATAATAAAATACAAAAGAAAAGGAAAAGAATTGCAAAAATTAGGAACTTAAATAAATAAATAAAAAAGCATTGGAAGATGAATATCAAATTAGGGAATCATTGATTTTGTTCCCTAATTTTATCCGTAGGAGATAGGTATCAAATTAAAGATTCTTTGATTTACTTCCTAATTTTATGCGAAAAATAAGCAGTTGCTTGGGGATAAGGGTATTCACTGTATCCTATAAATAGGAGAGCATTGAGAGCATGAGAGAACAACTTAGTTTTTTTTTTTAGATCTTGTTTTGAGAGTTTTTCAAGTATTTCGAAGATAAGACAAAAGTAGTGATAGAATTATTGTTCTTTGATTTTTTATTTATATTTTTATTTCTAATTTTCTTTTGTTAGCCAAGGTAAAGCAAGGGCTAAGTTATTGATCTGCCATTGAGAAGTAGGCATTGAGTTCATAGGTTCCGAAACAAGGGATCCGCCTATATGAGATTTAGATGATTTACTTACTGAGTTATTAAACTCATTTGTCGTTGTTTCACTCTTTTCAGGCCAACAGGTATGGACCCACCGCTCGCATGTTTCATGCAATTTGGGGTGCCCATGAGTATGGAGGTCACGGTTCTAGACGTATTTAGAGAAGATATGGTATTCCGAAGGATCACTACTACTGTTTGGGTGGAGGAGGCCTATAACGATCTTGTCCCTCATAACTACCGAGCTTGGTACGCATGGTTCAAAGGGAATCTCTTCGGGCCCCTTTGTCGGTTCCGTGGACTGCTCGAACAAAATGAGGACGATGGTTCGCTCGACAGCCTAGTAAATGATGTCCAGATAGTTGGTCTTGGTAGGGGAGCCGCTTTTAGTTAGTATCTCACTGGAGGAGATAGGCTCACTCTAAAACTTGTGAACCCTCCTACTGCCTTTTGAGGTGTATCGGATTGGCTTAAGGATGGGCTTGTAAATTAAATGATCTGATCCAATGAAGCAAGTAAGGTGTAAATTTGCTTATGTGATTTCCTTGCTATCCCTTTTATGTGATTATTGATTGGGTGTTGATGAGTACGCTTCTGCTTGCGTTTAATTGAAAGATAATAATTGATGGGTCGACAGTGCTTGTTGGGACGTTGCATAATTAACTGATGCTGGCGAGGGAAATAGGTCTAGGGCATGACATCAACAATATTTGAGATAACTGATAAAAAAATGTCCTTACTAATTGTTGATAGATCCATTAAATGGATGGGGCAGTTGAGTTTGAAATCTGATTGGAAATGGTCCAACCCAAATAGACTAATTTTCATGCAATGCAAAGCTAGTGACCCATAATCAATCTCAACCTTATTGCTAAACACTTGCATATTTACAAAATATATTAAAACTCATACACAAAGTGAGGTGGAGGCATGGGTGTGTGAATGCAATATTGAGCGAGGACAAAAGAGAGCCATAGATATGAATTGGGTTTTAGTAAATTGGGAATTCATTTAATATCCACATTATTTTAGATTTTATTAGTATAAACCCATTTACTAAATATAATTAACTCATATAACAACTCAACCATCAAATATGAGTTGAGAAATATGTTTATTACCCATTTTATTAAGTTTAACAATGGAGCCCCTTATGGCGTTAGAAGATGGAAAGATGTGCTTGAACAGTGTTCGTAATAGGATTTGAGGAAACCAAATTAAGTAGAACTCAAGAAATAGATCTACCCGACAAGGTTGTGGACTTCAGATTTGTAGTTACACCGAAACAAAAAGAGCATTTGAACCTCCATTATTTCCATCTTCGATCTTCATTTGTGCCTCGTTCCAATCTTCCAAAGTTGCCATTATTCCTTTTGGTTCCAACAGTGAGTACAGTGGCAGCGACAACCAATGGACGGAGACTGGTAAGAGGGAGAGATGATGATTCGAGATTCAAAGCAGAGGGGGATTCAAGGAGCACGGTGATGGTTCCAAAGGCTGAGCAGTAATTATAGGAGGAGGAGAAGGAGGAGGAGGGCGTGCCTGGCGGGAGAGGGGAGGAGAGGAGGCGCGCATGGAGGGCAAATGTCCGGTGGACCCACCAATGCGATGCTCCCTGGTGGATCGAACCGCCACTCCGGCCGTCCCCAAAGGAAAATAGGAGATGCCAGGACAGTCATGAAAGCGTGTTTATTATTAAAAAAAAGAAGAAGAGAAAGTCTTAAATTTATTACAATTGTATCAATTCAGTTATAAATTTATTTTTTTGGTCAATTAAGTCCTAATTTTTTGGTAATTATGCTAATTCAAACCATCCGACCAAATTTGGCAGGTCGGTGCTAACGTGGATGCTGGCTGGTGCCGATCGTCCACAATTTGTTAGTAATATTTTATTTTTCTTTATTTTTTTCCTTTCTCCTCCTTCCTCCTTCTTTCTTTGGCTAGTCATCAAGCGAGGGTGAACTCGTTGAGCCACTGGCGAGGCTAACCTTTTCCAGTGATGGCGAGGTGAACCCTCACTAGATTTGGCGGGGCAAGCCCTCCCGCCGCCTTGCCAATGGTTGGGAAAGCTCACTCTCACTCAACAACAGTAAGGCCCAACTCACCACCTAGGTAGCACGGACACGTTCAAAGGGCCTCCGTGTCGTGTTGGACACCCCGACACGTGTCCGACACGCTCGGACACGCACGGACATGCGGTCAACACGTGTCGGATTTTCCGACACGTGGTCAATTCTTTTCGACACGCATGTCGGAGCGTGTCCGGGCGGATCCGCAGGTGCGAAGGGAAGAAAGTGATGGAGGGTGAAGGCAAGGGTGAGGGAGCTTAGGCGACGCCGCGAGCGACGACGAGGGAGGGCTCCGATCGCCGACTGCAACATTGAGAAGCCTTCTCGATCGTCTTGGTTGGCTGTGACCGCCGACTGCAACGCTGAGATGGAAAACGGAAAGGCCGCGATGGAGGGCCGGATGCGAGGCTATGACGGCAAAGGGGGGAATGGAGGCGAGCCGCGATGGAGGGCTGGATGTGAGGCTATGACGGCAAAGGGGCGATGGAGGCGAGGCAACGGTAAGAGAGGTGGAGACCGAGCGAAGGAGAGGAGAAAGAAGGGGATCGCCGATTGCTAGGGTTTTCAATTTTTGGAAGAAGAGCAAGGAGAGAGAGAGATGTCGACGGCTTCTTTGGGAAAAAAAGGAGGAAAATTTTGGGAAGAGGCGTGTGCAGGCGGTGGGTGGGGGAAATAAATGGATGGGACCATTTAAGTCTAAAAAGAAATATTAAATATTAAATATTAAATAATTTTATTTTTTTGGGCAAAATCTGTAAAAGTTCTCTCTTTTCTTTTCAAGACAACGAGAGAAACAGATTGAGAGTAATACGTGTTATTTGTATAGATTTATTATAGTTTTTATTATTTATTTATTTATTTATGAATTTGAATAAATTAAGTTAAACATAATAATTAATCATGTATATATAAAAATATTTATTTAACATTTAACGTGTCGGAACGTGTTGAAATTCTCTATTTTTTGAGAAATGACGTGTCGCGTGTCGTGTCGTGTCGTGTCGCGTGTCCGTGCTACCTAGCTCACCACTAGTCAACAATGAGCCCTCACCTATGGCTGGCCAGCTCTCACCTATGGCTGGCCAGCTAGAGGAGGGAGAAGGAGAAAGGAAAAAAAATGTAAAATGAAAAGAAAAAAGAAAAAAATTATAAAAATACAAAAATTTATTAAAAAAAGTCTACATTAGTGTTGATTGGACGACATCCACATTGACACTAATGGCTAAATTTTGATCAGATGGATTAAATTGACATAATTATAAAAGGTTTAAAAGACTCAATTGATAAAAAAAATATAGAATTAAATTGACATAATTGTAATAGGCTTAAAACTTCCGTGATAATTTTCTAGTTGAATTATTGGGATAAGGGAGCGACAATGTTCATGTTCACGGTTTAGTGAGTAAGGCCGAGGCCTAAAGATCCGTAGCCCATTTGGGTGGGGCTTGGGCCACTCATCTGTTAGGTTGGGTTGGCCGGTGGTTTGGTCGTATGGTCAAGTGTAAGTGTCGAGCTTGGATAAGGCCGACCCTTGTTATCATACGTGGTCCGGTCAACTCTAGATCAGCTAGTCCTATGATCAGCATTATTATATCACGTTTTTTTTCCTCCAATTTGGGAGCGACTGCTATCAGTGGACCGAAGAGAAATCAAATACCTCATTTCTTTATGCTTTCCCAAGCAAGTGAACGTGCCAATTGGTCCAATTTTTCGCTTACATGTAAGTTAAACTCTTTCTTTTTTATCTATTTAACCTATTGAGAGATACTTCTGACAAAAAAAAAAAAAAAAACCTATTAATAGATACGTGGCAGCAAACACCAATTAATCCAAAAACTACGGCCTCTTTCATGCTTATGGCTTCGTGTGCACACGAATTGATTTGCTGATTCCCGCCCACTAACCAATTAACCACAGAAGCCAAGGATGACTAGGCAAGAGAGATGATATGAATATTGTAAATGAGGAATTGATTGCCGAACAAGTTACTGAGGAAAAGATGACGATGGACTGCAATTACATTGTAATGGAAATGGTGTTTGAAATAATAGGTAAGAAAAGTCTCCTGACTTCTAAAAGTTGTAAATCTGCTCAGGGATTATAGGAGATAAAGTTGTTTTTGGTAGTTTTAAGTCTTTTTCACCCTAAAAGTTAACTCAAAATGTAAGATTTTCTCTTACGCATTGGACTCTAGGTCGGAGTAGCAATAAACCGTATTGGAGTTAAAGAGTGAGGCCTTCTCTCACACATTTGACCGGTGAGGCTTTTCCTCACATATCGGGCTTAAATCGTGACAACTTTATCATAAATTAATTTTTTGACTACTAAAAACCCAAAATTAAAATAACCGTGATAAATTTCCAATTCTTTAATTTTCGTTAGACTAGATATCACGAAAAACTACAAGCCGGTATATGTGTGATAAACGGAGGATAAATGTCAAGTGCCACATGTCATTGTCATCCAACTTAGCAATTCAATGATAAAATTTAATGGAAATTAACACAGTATAAATTTGCCATAGATATACCAATCTTGAGATTTTTGGAGAATAAAAATTTAATTTGGGTAATTATGTCACAAACTTGTCAATTTAGGATTTCTCATGATTAAAAAAAAATAGTTTGAATTACTTTGTGCCGGTATGAATTTTTTTTTTTTTTGGTGGTATTTATCACAATTATTATTAGTTCTGAATAATTTGGGAAAATGCAATCTTAGCAAATTCTGGAAAAAAAATCTGACAGGACAGTCGCAAGAAAGAAGAAAAAAGCCCATCAATTGATCTTTTCTGCTTCTCTTTCTCCTGATTCTCAGGTTGAAGCCTACGTCGTCCCTAACGACTATCAGTGCGGCCAACACCACTCCAACTAACACGCAACTGTTCATCGTTCTTCAAATATATCCACGAGTGTCTAAATGCGGGAAATTCTCGCCCAATTCATCCTCCCAATTCAAATATATCCACGAGCGTGATACAGGCGAGGAAAGCGCTGCCGATGAGGTGCAATGGCCGAGCTCAAGGGCTGCATCAACGACGTCAAGAGGATGCACAGCTGCCTCGTCGAGCGCTACGGCTTCTCCTAAGACGACATCACCGTCATCATCAATATGGACGATTCCTACGTCCAGCCCACCCGCAAGAACATCTGCTGCGCCCTCGCCGACCTCCTCCAGTCCGCCAAGCCTGGCGACTTCCTCTTCGTCCACTATGGTGGCCACGGCACCCGTCTCCTCGCCGAGACGGGCAAGGAAGACGACACCGGCTACCACGAGTGCATCGTCTCTCGCGACATGAATCCCATCACCGATAAATGTGTCACACGGATATAAATTCATAATTTTTTTTTATATCACAAGAAAAATTTAAGGTAAATATGTTGTACTATAAAAGTTTGGAGTAAATACATCACATAGATATAAGTTTGAGATTTTTGGTGTCACAAAAAAAATTAGAGGTAAATATGTCATAATAAGCATATTTTATGATTTTCTGTGGCTTTTACCCTTCATCTTTCTTTACTCTTCTTCGGCTGAGAACTCAACAAGACATCATTGCCTTGAATCTTGATCGAGTAAATTAACTCTTCCTGATTTGGCATCCATATTATGAATATCGGCTACCTAACAAATAATAGACTTTGCCAAATTTTCTCTCATCATAGGCTTAATCCAACTAGCTAAATTGAGCTTAGAACCCCCTACACTAGTCCAATTTAAATGTAAATATATTAGCCTATTACTATCAAAACTCCAAATAACTATGTGCGATTTAATTACTTTTTGTTTAGGGGCGGAATCAATATCTAATTTTTTATGCAATGAATAATTAAATAGACCGTCAAAATTGAAGTTTCAACAATAGGTCTAGGGTATTAAAGCATTGAGAAGAAACAAGAGTAAATCTCATGAGCAAACGACGGTTTGAATCTGAGGGGTTCATGCAGTGATCTGGGGACGCGAGCATTCCCAAGTATTGCATCTGCTTGTCAGGGAGGGAAAACATTTTCCATCAAGTGAATCGGGGTATCGTTCCTGATATCGCCTTGTCTGAGCCATGGAAAGCAAAAGCTAATTCGTTATCAGCTTCCCCTCAGCAAACGTGCTTAACACCGAACACGACTGCGAGTCCCCAAAGGCGAACAGGAACACTTCAGTCTACCACAATGTCTCCTTTTTCTTTCTTACAGTGTCTGCCATCGAGTTACCAGACAAACTAATGCAGGAAAAAACAACACAAGTACTCCACAAACTCTTCCAAGCAAATATAAATTATTCATGATCCCTTGGAAAGAAGAACCACATTTTGATTAGCAAATAAAGCGAGCATTTACGTGGTCGTCGCTGCAGTAGAGGCCAGGGCGCTGGGTGAAACCCTGGCTCTCCAGCATCTCCCTGGCCCTCATGACAAGATCGTGATTGGTGATTGCACCATCTGTCTCGGCGATCAGGGTCAGGATGGCATTAGTGAGAACCCCGTAAGCCTCATGGGCGTTTCCTGAAGGGTACACGTCAACGGCAGATTGATCGGTCTGGCAAGCGCTGATCAGAATACCACCATCTGGAAAAGAGCGCTTTGTCGTCGCAGCATGAACTTCTTGATAGCTTTCTACTCTTACCTCCATGGCAGGTTTTGCATACCCCTCATCGCTCTCGTCCATAAACCCACCTCCACCTTCCCCATCTCCATGTCCATGTTGGAGTTTGTTCAATATGACTTTCGGGAACTTCACCGTAGGACTTGCATCTTCACGGAAGATATCGAAAAGGGCCGGCCTCAACTTACCTATATCGATGTCGTCTTTTCCTGTCTTCTGCTTTAGTATCTCTATTAGAGTAGAAGGTGGCAACAATCTACTCTTCACATAGCCTCTGTCACCATCAGCGCTTTCCACCTCTCGCTTCTCCTCTTCACCGTGATGCCGATGGTGACAGAGTGCCGAAAGGATATGAATCCCCCGAGACTCAAGTTTATCTTGCACATTCTGCTTCGGGAAGCTTGTGAATCCAAAACAAGAGTCTGATAAGCCGTCCTCTTGATTCCTAGTGCTCTCGCCAATCTGCTCCTTAGCGTGCTCAATAAGACCGCCGCTGTGGCAGGAATCAGATACAATTGTGGGGCGGCAGCCTTCAGGGACTTGGTCGACAAACTCCCTGAAGTCATCGTCTGTTGTTCAATAACAGCGAGTCAGCATTTGTGACTAGGATCGAATGGACTTCACAGATTATGATTAAGAACATGATCATGTGTACGAATGAACGGATGAAATCACAAAATTCAGGAACTAATATCAAGCGGTTATCGATCCATGAGAGATGATGTTAACTACATGTCGTTTTGCAATGTGAGAAGTACCTGGGATGTAAGAGTTTTCTTTATGTGGGCTACATTAATTGAGATTGTAATTACCGTTTTACGGGGTTGGTCTAATAAGGTAAAGCATAAGGTTTTCTTAATGGTTGAATATGGGCCTGGCTTGTGTGGGTCGAGTTGGGCCCGGCCCGTGATGAAAGGGCCCGTCCAAAACTCTATAAATAAAGCTAAGGTCCCTCCTCTAGCCCTAACTTTTTCCAAAAATTCTCTCTCAACTCACATAAGGCAAGTCGTAAGTGGCGGTCTCATCAAACCAGGAACCGAGGGTCATAAAGGAGAAGATATTCAGCATTGAAGGCCTGGATTGTTGTCGTTTTGCTCCAAGAATAATGAATTCAAAATCAGGTACACAAATCCTTGTCTTATACCTTAGGATGTTCGAGTTTCTAGCTATGTAGATCTTGGGAAGCCGTATCGACGGCCTACATTTGGTATCAGAGCCGACATAAACTAGAACTCGAACATATTGAAGAATTTATTTGTTGAAATCTGCTGTTGATTGTGAATTTGGATTCATCATGGACTGTATTTGAGCTTTGCGTGCCTTTTAGAGACGACATGCACTGCCTTATACCCATTTCGTCCACCATCTAAGCTCGGAACATTTACCTTGTTTTTTCATGAATTTTGGTTTGATGAAAGTGAAATTTTATTGCATAATCGGCTTATACTCTTTTGTACGAGCATTTTGGTGGGTTGAACGTCGCCAGAAGACGCCGAAAACGGCCTCACGCGCCGCCATGCGCCCAGGCGATGCTAGGAGTAGACTGCACGCGCCGCCGCGCGCGCCCGAGCGCATGCACGCCGACGTGTGGAGCGCCACGTGTCTCGATGACGTCACTTACGCCGCCTCACGTGCGACCGCCACATGGCACGTGACGTCATCAATGACGTCACCGCGGACCGACCGAGTGTCGGCTGGGTCGATCCGACCTGGGTTGACCCGACTCGGTTGACTGTTGACCGGACTGAGGTTGATCGGGTTGACCCGACCCTGTTGACCGTTGACCCGAACCGGGGTTGACCAGGTTGACCGACCCGATTGACCGTTGACCCAACCCGTGTTGACTGGTCTGACCTTTGACCGGTTCGGTCCGTTGATCGGTCGGACCAGCTTCGGACCGGTTTTTGGACGCCAGCGCGTGTGGCTCACGCGCCGCGCACTCTAGCGGCACGTGAGGGCACGTGCGGCGTCCGTTTGGCGCATGATTGATATCGTCGTGCTCGTATATGAATTTCCTACATTGTGGTGTGCTTATTTGCATTTTTTGATACCTTTAAGGATGTGAAAATGCATGTGGAACCCTTAAGGTATGTGATTTTGGGGTAATTTTGGCATATTTTCATGTATTTCTCTATGATTTTGGAAATGCAATTGCATGCTTATGATTATATCATCACTTGAGGATTATGTGTAGTGTTGATTTATCAGTAGTATGTATTAATGGATGGAGTAATACAATTAGCATGACTTGTGATTTTAGTGACAAATAGCCCCTGTCATCAAGTCTAAAATCACATGTGAAAGGTGAATGTAAGTCATAAAGTTATATCCCTAATGTGAGAGAATTTCGATGATTCAGTTGGGTTGTGACCGCCAAAGTGGCACACTTGATTGGATTTGAGAAATATCGGTCTTATATTGTAATGGGATGTCTCCTATTCTGATGCATGTTTATACTCCCAAAGAAGGTAATTGTGCGTTAGTTTGTGGAGGGATACATGTACAGCATATAGTTGAAAAGTGACTAACTCTAGTGGTTCATACACCCAAAGGTGGTGAATTCATGAAAGGTTAGAATACATTTTCATGGACCGCTATCATGTGAATAGTATACAATTGCATGTCATGTATTCTGCCCAAAGGTGTTTATATGATGATGTATATAGCTCTTGAGATATGTGTTTAGCACTCACATGATACTAATTATATGTATTGCTTGTGAAATTAGTCACATTCTCTATAAACGGCAATTCCATTGCGATTGAGGTTCTTACTGGGTCAAACTTCAAGAAATGGAAAGAGGATTTTCTGTTTGGGATGGAGCTCACAGATGTTCATATTGCTCTTGCGAGGACGGACCGGCGGACTTTGCGATGCTAGTACGAAACCCAAAAGTACGTTTTTGCTGCATGGGAAAAGAGTAATAGAATTTGCTTGCTCATTATGAAACGGTCGATTCGGGAACATTTGATGAGTGGCTTGCCAACCGATTGTACTTGTTAAGGAAATGATGGAAGCTTTGGAGGCTAGGTATCGTGTTTCTACCAATGTTGAGATAGGTACACTCATGCAATCACTCTTTAATATGAAGTATGATGGTTCAACTGGAGTTAGAGATTATGTGTTTAGGATGGTAGATCTTCAGACAAAACTCCGAATCCTTCAAGTTGATATCCCTGAAGCTTGCATTGTGCATCAAGCATTAAATACTCTTCCTCCTGATGTTGGAATTATCAAAACAAACTATAGTTCGCAAAATGAGACTTGGTCAATAAATGACCTTATAGTTAGAGTGGTGGCAGAGGAAGAGAAACTGAAGAAAGAGAGAGGGCATCTTGCTTTGTATGCCTCTAGTTCTGTTTGTAGGAAGGGTAAAGGGATTGCACAACATAGAGGAAACCCTAAAACCACAGGCACTTCTAACAATATAGTCCTTAAGAAAGGAAATCCTGAAGTTGTTGGCCCCTCCACCTCTATGGCTCCAAGAAAGGCACCTTTTAAAAGGGAGGGTGTCCTTTGCTACTTTTGTAGAAAGATGGGACACATAAAGAAACACTGCGATCAATATAAAGCTTGGTTGTCTAAAAATGAGCATAAAGATAATGATTCTTTGGCATTTGTCTGTGAATCTAACCTATCTGAAGCCCCATCCAGTTCTTGGTGGCTAGATAGTGGTGCGACCAATCATGTTGCATTTACCATACAGGGATTCACAAACATAAGGACGCCAAATCAGGATGAATCAGAACTCACTGTGGGAAACAATGACAAGATCGACGTTGAGTTCGTGGGAGATGTCATTTTAATTTTAGATACTGGTTTTAATATGATGTTAAGAAACACTTTTTATGTACCTTCCTTTAGACGGAACTTAGTTTCCGTGTCATGTTTGGACATGTGTGATTACTCTTTTGAAATAAAGAACAATATTATATCTATATTTTTTAGATCAAATAAGGTTGGGTGCTGCAACATGTTCAATGGATTGTACAGGTTGTGTTTATCTCCCAATGATATATACGTCGCTAATACAGTTGAAAATGTTGTTCCCAAAAGACATCTACCTAAGGAACAGTCTTATGCGTTATGGCATAAACGACTAGGTCACATATCCAAAGAAAGAGTAGAAAGGCTGATAAAGACACACATCCTGTCTACTCTTAAAAGTGACCTAGAGACTTGCATAGATTGTTGTAGAGGAAAGATGACTAAGATAAAGAAGAAAACTGCAGTTCGAAGTTCTGACTTATTAGAAGTCATTCACACTGATATCAGTGGACCCTATACCGCAACTTTGTGTAGAAATTTTTATTTCATCACGTTTATCGATGATTATTCTCGGTATGATTACCTATTCCTAATTAAGGAAAAGTCTGAATCTCTTGACAAATTCAAGATCTATCGGACTGAAGTTGAGAAACAGTTAGGAAAGGTAATAAAGGTGGTTAGATTTGATCGAGGTGGAGAATATTATGGTAGACATTGTAATGTTGGGCAAGTTAAAGGACTATTTGCTAAATACTTAGAGGATTCTGGGATAGTGGCTCAGTTCACTATGCCTGGAAGTCCTGAACAGAATGGTGTGGCTAAAAGGCGCAATCGTACTCTCATGGATATGGTAAGATGTATAATGAGTAAGACTAATTTGCCTAATTTTTTATGGGGTGAGGCTTTAAAAACAGCCATTTATATATTGAATCGTGTTCCTACCAAAGCTGTTACATCGACTCCTTTTGAGTTATGAACTGGACGCAAACCAAGTTTGAATCACTTCAAGGTCTGGGGATGTCTTGCGGAAGTAAGATTGTATAATCCAACATTAGGTAAGTTGGAGGCTAAAACCACTCGATGCTACTTTATATCTTACTCAGAATATTCAAAGGGATATCGGTTTTATAATCCAAGTGGAGGAATAAGGATTGTAGAATCTCAAATGGCCAAGTTTATAGAATTTGATGTAGCCGAAGAGCATGATTGCTCACAAATTAGTGAACATGACAACATGATGAGACCTGCTATATCTTTCTCCTTGCCTATGCAGACAATGATAGAACCTCGTACCTGTGCCACAAACTGAACCTGTCAACGCTGAGAATCCTATTGATGAAACGACCACAGATGAAGTCATTCAAGTTCCTCAGACTCAAAATGAGCACCCAGTGACACCATTTAGGAGATCTACTAGGGAAAGGCGTTCAGCTATACCACCGGACTATATGGTCTATTTAGGAGAACATGATTATGATATAGGTTGCATTATAGATCCAGTGACTTATACAGACGTCATTTCTTGTCCTCAATCAAGTTTATGGTTGGATGCAATGAGAGATGAGATGCAGTCTATGAAATATAATGGCGTTTGGGAACTTGTTGAATTACCGGAAGGTAGTAAGCCCATAGGTTGCAAGTGGGTTTATAAGACTAAAAGAGATTTAAAAGGAAATATTGAGAAATTTAAAGCCAGACTTGTGGCCAAGGGCTTCACTCAAAGAGAAGGGATAGACTATGAAACAATTTTTTCTCCAGTTTCTTCTAAAGACTCCTTTAGAGTGATCATAGCATTAGTAGCTCATTTTGACATGGAATTACATCAGATGGATGTTAAAACTGCTTTTCTAAATGGAGACCTTGATGAGGAGGTTTATATGATGCAACCTGAAGGTTTTGCAACAAATGATTCAGGTGTGTGTAAACTGAAGAAGGCTATTTATGGTCTCAAATGAACTTCTAGACAATGGTACATGAAGTTTCACCATATTGTTACTTCTTTTGGTTTTGTTGAGAACAAAGTAGATTAGTGCATATACTGCAAGGTCAATGGGAGGAAATTTTTTTTGTCTTATACTTTATGTGGATGACATTTTGCTTGCAAGTAGTGATATTGGATTGCTGCGTGAAACAAAACAAATGTTGTCAAAGAATTTTGACATGAAAGACTTGGGTGAGGCATCTTTTGTTCTTGGCATTGAAATCCATAGAAATCGTTCTTGTCGTATGTTAGGTTTATCTCAAAAGGTATATGTTGATCGTATTTTGGAGAGATTCAACATGTAGGATTGCAAACCAGGAAGTGTTCCTGTCGTTAAGGGTGACAAGTTGAGTCTCTCACAATGTCCTCAATCAAATTTTGAAAAAGACTAAATGAAGGACATACCTTATGCTAATGCACTTGGAAGTATTATGTATGCTCAAATTTGCATTAGACCAGACATTGCCTTTGTAACAGGACTTTTAGGCAGATATCAGTCGAATCCATGACATGATCATTGGGTTGCTGCCAAAAAGGTCTTGAGATACTTAAAAAGAACAAGGGATTATATGTTGATGTATAGATATGTCCATGATTTGTGATTGCTAGCATATTCAGATGCAGACTTTGCTAGTTGTGAAGATGATAAGAAGTCGACAACAGGATATATCTTCATGTTAGCATGAGGTGCAGTATCGTGGAAAAGTGAAAACAAAAATCTATATCTTCCTCTACCATGCAAGCAGAATTTATAGCATGTTTTTCAGCTGCTACTCAAGCTATTTGACTCCGAAACCTCATTAAGGAATTGACCGTATTTGATTTTGTGAATAGACCCATATAGTTATATTGTGATAACAATTCTGCTGTGTTGTTTGTCAATAACAACAGAAATCTCAAAGGGTTTAAGCATATGGAGGTTAAGTTTTTGACCATAAAGGAAATGGTACAGAATGGTGATATTATAGTAGAGCATATTCCCACAGACGATATGTTGGCAGATCCACTGACTAAAGGCCTACGCCCTTGTGTATTTGAGCGACATATCATGAACATGGCTTAGGAGAATTAGTAGATACTATTGTTTAGTGGGAGGCATTTCAGATTTGCTCTAATAAAGTTTACGTCTGTACTTTGTTACTTTTTGTAACATTTCGATATATGTCAACTCTTTTTTTTTTTTTTTTTTTTTTTGGTAAAGATATATGTCAACTCTTTTGTTTGTATAAGTTGTTATTGAGTTGTGTACATATATCTAAGGAAAATCTCAAGGTACTATGTAAATCTTGAGTAAAGGCTAGGGGCATCCAATTATTAGCCTTGTACATATGTCTTGATTACACATAAAGAAAGGTTAACCATAAAGATAAGACATATGTCGGTTCGTTAGAACCATAAAGATATTCTCTAGTGCCACATTCGGTTTTCTGTGACACTTAAAAGTAAGAGAATAGTGACCGACAAGGGAGATAACACATAAGGTATTACTCTTTATGAGGTGTTATCTGTTACACAACCATATTGAATCCATATCAATAAAATTGAAAGCATTCGTGACCATGGAAGGCTCTGTGTAAATACATGCAATTACCGCCATGATTCGGTGTTTGAGACTTTATGGGATAGGATTAACTATTAAGAATTGCCACTAGACCAACATAAAGATGCACACATAAAGTACAGTCTCAATTAATATAGCCCAAGTGGGAGAATGTAAGAGTTTTCTTTATGTGGGCTACATTAATTGAGATTGTAATTACCGTTTTACGGGGTTGGTCTAATAAGGTAAGGCATAAGGTTTTCTTAATGATTGAATATGGGCCTGGCTTGTGTGGGCTGAGTTGGGCCCGGCCCGTGATAAGAGGGCCCGTCCAAAACTCTATAAATAGCGCTAAGCTCCCTCCTCTAGCCCTAACTTTTTCCAAAAATTCTCTCTCAACTCACATAAGGCAAGTCGTGAGTGGCGATCTCATCAAGCCAGGAACTGAGGGTCATAGAGGAGAAGATCTTCAGCATTGAAGGCCTGGATTGTTGTCATTTTGCTCCAAGAACAATGAATTCAAAATCAGGTACACAAATCCTTGTCTTATACCTTAGGATGTTCGAGTTTCTAGCTATGTAGATCTTGGAAAGCCATATCGACGGCCTACATGGGGCCCACTCGCAAGTTTACGGGGCACGGTGAAGTACAATCATACTATCCATAGGGTTAGATTAGACATGGATGAGCGAGTCCATCCACATAGTTGAGATTGAAAACATCGGACCACACAAAAACTGAGCAAGCTTTAGCCACGGTCCAAATCTTGTACCACTATAATCAGAGATTTGATTCAAATAAATCGACTCAAGCATATTGAAATTGCTCAGATGATTCCCTAAAAGGAAAAAAGACAACGATCCCCATCTCTTCTGTCCTAGGATGACGTGTTCGGTAGCTAGAGGCCAAGCAAATTGGAGGCGATCGACGTAAAAGAAAGGAACAGGGCACGGTACCAGCAATGAGATTCATGTCGCGGGGGACGATGCACTCATGGTAGCCAATGTCGTCCTCCTCGCCCGCGGGGAAGCGGGTGCCATGGCCGCTGTAGTGGATGAAGAGGAAGTCGCTAGGCTCGGCGGACCAGATGAGGTTGGAGAGGGCGCAGCGGATGTTCTTGCCACTGGGCTGGATGTAGGAGTCGCCGACGTCGATGAGGACAGTGATGTCATCCTCAGAGAAGCCGTAGCGCTCGATGAGGCAGTGGTGCATCCTCTTGACGTCGTTGATACAGCCCTTGAGCTCGGCCTTGGTGCCCGGGTAGTTGCACCCGATCAGCAGCGCTTTCCTCGCCATTTTCACGCTCGATTCCTCTTGGGCATGTGAGCAAGCGAGAGAGAGAGAGAGAGAGAGAGAGAGAGAGAGTGCTGTGTTGCGAGTGGCGTTTGCACGCGTTGCGAGGAGAGGAAAGTGAATAAGAGATAACCAAGGAGAGAGAGAGAGAGGGAGAGAGAGAGAAGCGAGGAGGGTAGAGAGAGAAGTTGTGGCTTTGAGATGGTGGAGAGAGAGAGGGTTTATTTTGCTTTTGAAGGGGACAGGCGGACAGCTAAAATGGTGGAGTTTTTTCTTGCCCTTTTAACTTTCGCAGGTTGAAGATTGATTTGGTTGGTTGGAGGTAGAGGAAAGGAGGGGGTTTAAATAGGGAGGAGAACTCCATGGGAGAGGGTTGCATGTGACGGAACTCGAAGGGTTAATTGTGTGGGCTTGCGTTGCCATCCTCAAATCATGAGCTTGTGACTACCTTCCTGTTGTTCTAGTATTAAATAATAGGAAGACCTTTATCGTTCCAGTATTAACTTAAACAATAGGAAGACATGGTCTTCCTATTGTTTAATCTTCCTTTTGTTTAAGTTAATAGTGGAACGATAAAGGTCTTCCTATTGTTTGATACTGGTACTGGAAGACCTTTATTGTTCCAGTATCAACACAATATTGTGTCAACGCAAGCAATCCTCAAATTATGAGCTTGTGACTACCTTCCTGTTGTTCCAGTATTAACTTAAACAATAGGAAGACCTTTATCATCCCAGTATTAACTTAAACAATAGGAAGTAAGAATCCTACTTCCTATTGTTTAAGTTAATACTCCTACTTATTGTTTAAGTTAATACTGGAACGATAAAGGCCTTCCTATTATTCTAGATAGAACAATAGGAAGACGGAACAATAGGAAGACCTTTATCATTAATACTTGGAACGGTAAAGGTCTTCCTATTGTTTAATACTGGAAGACCTTTATTATTCCAGTATCAACACAATATCGTGTCAACGCAAGCAATCCTCAAATCATGAGTTTGTGACTACCTTCCTTTTGTTCCATACTGGAACAAAAGGAAGGTAGTCACAAGCTCATGATTTGAGGACGGCGACGCAAGCCCACACAATTAACCCTTCGAGTTCTGTCACATGCAGCCCTCTCCCATGGAGTTCTCCTCCCTATTTAAACCCCCTCCTTTCCTCTCCCTCCAACCAACCAAATCAATCTTCAACCTGCGAAAGTTAAAAAGGCAAGAAAAAACTCCACCATTTTAGCTGTCCGCCTGTCCCCTTCGAACGCAAAATAAACCCTCTCTCTCTCCACCATCCCAAAGCCACAACTTCTCTCTACCCTCCTCGCTTCTCTCTCTCTCTCTCTCTCTCTCTCTCTCTCCTTGGTTATCTCTTATTCACTTTCCTCTCCTCGCAACGCCTGCAAACACCACTCGCAACACAGCACTCTCTCTCTCTCTCTCGCTTGCTCCCACTGTTGGGTGTAGTTTATGCACAACCCAAGATCTCCATAACCAGTACATAAACAATCAATTGTAAATAGAAGGATTGACGCACCTGATTTAGGATCCATTGTTCTTGAGCGGAAACGGAAACACAATATTCCTTGCGCAAATCCTTCTCCTCTATTACCCTCTGAATCATTGGCTCAATGAGGCGGCCTCTCACGATTGACGTTAGAGCAACGTCCCTGAGGTGAGAATATGTGAGATTAGGGCTAGAGGAGAGACTTGAGCACTATTTATAGAGTTTCCAGCCAGTCCCCCCTCATTACGGGCCGGGCTCAACTCGGCCCACACTAGCCAGTCCCATATTAGACTAATTAAGAAACTTTCTATCTCACCTAAGACCAAACCCCGTAAAACGGTAAACGTTAAACGGTAAATAACAAAGTCAATTAATTTAGTCCACATATTAAGAAAATTCTAACATTCTCCCACTTGGACTATATTAATTGAAATTGTATTATATGTGTGCACATTGGTCCAAAGATAATTCTTAATAGTCAATCCTATCCCATAAAGCCTCCAACACCGAATCATGGCGGTAACTGCATGTATACACACAGAGCCTTCCATGGTCACAAGTGTTTTCAACTTTATTGATATGGATTAAATATGGTAGTGTGACAAATGGCTAACATCTCTCATAGAGAGATCCATTTGTCAGTCATCATTCTCTTACTTAGGCGACACAAAAGTTTGTGCCACAAGAGAATGAAATTATGGTTCTAATGAACCTTTGTCAATCATCATTCTCTTACTTAGGTAACACAAAAGCTTGTGTGACAAGAGAATGAAGTTATGATTCAAATGAACCCACATATGTCACATATGCACAAGGCTAATAATGAATTGCCCCTAGCCTTCACTCAAGGTAATACCTTGAGAATTTATCAATATGTATTCAACATAACAACACATTCAAAATATTTTATTGAATGCAAAAGTTGATACATATCAAACCGTTATTAAAAGTAACGAACACAGATGTGAACTTTATCAGAATAAAGCCAAAATAGCTCCCACTAAAAAACAGTATCCGAAGATACTCCTAGGCTCATATTGATGACATGTCACTCAAATACTCATGGGCGTAGGTCTTTAGTTAGTGGATCTGCAACCACATCATCTGTGAAAATATGTTAACGTCACCTTTCTGTACCCGTTTCTTTATGGTCAAAAAATATTTGACCGCCATATATTTAGACCCCTTGAGACATTTGTTAAAAACAAATTTATTATCTCAATACAACTGTATGGGTCTATCCAAAAAAACAAAACGGACAACTCCATCATAAGGTTTTGAAGTATAATAGCTCAATTAACAACCTAAAATAAAGTTACAAACTCTACTTATATAGTAGACATAGAACTTTATTCACTGCACTGCACTTCCTGCTAACATAAATATGTATCATGTACATAAAATATGAGAAAAATAAATTTTCTCCCACTGACCTTGCAGTGTATTGAATAATTTTTGTTCCCAATTGAACAAAATAAAAATACTATGAAACTTTATTAATATTGTTTGGAAACTTGCATAAAACTATTAATAAGCATTTTCAGTCTATCCAGTTGCCGCATTCACTCTGAAAGAATCTAGTAAAGAAATAATTATTTCTTCACTATTAATAATCCACCTCTCTTTCAGAGTGAAAATCCTTTTAGTTTTGTACGTCAATTTGCAACTAAAGAACTTGTGATCTTTAGACAAGTCAGTAAGTTTTCAAATATGTTTCATAGATTACATATTGCCTTTCGGCCAAATCTTTTGTTAGGATTTACAAGTATAGTAATTAAATTACCATCCAAGAATCTACCAAGTATTCGACAAATGACCCTTTAAGCTATATCGCATTGTCATACTTGCCAAAATATTCACGGTCACTATTAAGCCTGACAACCTTTTAACCATATACTAGATGTATATGTCATTAGGACTTAAACGCAATTATTGCAGATGTGTCCTAATTTCGATATTAGACAAGACATAATTACAGGCCACTAAGGCTTTCATCATCTCTTAGCAGTGCAGTTAATAAGCAAGGCACTTTTCAAGTGTTCCAGAATGGAACGCTTAATAGATAGTAAGCACATTCTATTGCTATTTTCTCAAGCAATAAATCATATGTCCACAACTTAAAAAACCTCAATAATAGTGGAGTTATTAATTATATAAAAGTGACTGAAAAACAAGCAATGTATATAATTAGCATCATGTGAGTACTGTGTAACTTGACGTACAAGTACACATCCAGAGAGTTACACGCATAATCATATAATCACCTTTGGGCAGAATACATGACATGCAGTTGTACACTCCCCACATGATAGCGGTCAGGAGAATATATTTCAATCTTCGTGAATTCATCACCTTTGGGCAGAAGAACCACTAAGACTAGACAATCCTCCACCACATCATCATGTATCCCTCCATGAACTAATACACAATCACCTCCTTTGGGAGTATGACCACGCATTAGACCAGGAGACATCCCAGACAACATACGAGACCGAAATTTCTTAAACCCAATCAAGCGTGCCACTTTGGCGGTCACTACTCAATTGAATCATTGAAACTCTCTCATATCAGGGATATATTTATACCTCACATAAATCATATACATGTGATTCGAACTTCAGTGATAGGGGCACATATCATTCAAATCACATATCATGTCAATTACATTGCCTTATTCATTAATAAAATTAATTATATATAAAATTATATATATATATATATATATATATATAATCTAAAGGATAGATTCCAATGAGATCACTAATCACAGTAACACAGGAAACTTCTCTTGTGCACCAAAATTACATATTCCAATGATTCTCTTTAATGTTGATCTAGAGAATCTATCACCAATCAACATCAATAGCAATACATGGTACACCAGATCGAGAAGCCTGACGGCTGTTTTATTATAGCTCATGAGTTTCATAAGGCAAACATGACTCCAAAGCCAACAACTAATTTATTAGTCAATTTTAAGTAACAAATATCATTACTTCAACCAGTGGCCTATTAATTGAGTCAAATCACAGAACCAAATATCTAAACTATAATAGTAGATACTAATGCTCTGCATAAATATTGCCATACTCCTTAACCATAAAATATTCAATTTGATGGATATTAACTAGTGACCAGATGATTTTCTGTAGTACAATGCACAATGATTTAACTGACATGCATTATCCACATTCGGCAGATGTGTAAATTAGTACAATCAATTTGGTCACAGATTCTTAAGACATTAATCATTCAAAGGTTAAAAGGAATATTTATGAGCAATAAAAGTTTTTCTCATTACCTCAAGATCTAGTTCAATAACTATCTCATAATGATTGTATCTCATTAAGTCAGCAATAATTCACAACAAAGTATGATTTTTACTGACGAATCACACCTTTATAATGATTATGTGATAATATACCCATAACCCAACAGTTGTATTTTCAAAATAACAGAAAATACAATAAAAATACGCAAAAAATACATGTATTTAGGGCTAAATATGTATTTTTCACATCAATAAAATCATCAAACATATAAAATAAATATGCCACAACATAGGAAATCTTCATACGAATCCAACGCCGCCAACCACTCGCCGAAAGGAGTCCCCATGCGCCCGCACGCGCCGCTTGCTCATGCGCCAGATGTCAAGCCGGCCAAAAACCGGTCCGACCAGTGGCGGTTCGACGGGTACCTTGTCCGACCGTTCGGTCCAACCGCCCGGTCCGACCGGCTGACCGGACCGGTCAACCGTTGACCGGTCAACCGTTGACCGGGTCGGGTCGAATCCCGGGTTGGGTCGGACCCCGGGCCGGGTCGGATCGGGTCGGGTCGAATCCCGGGCCGGGTCGAACCCCGGGCCGGTTCGGGTCGGTCGCCAGCCGGGTCGGGTCGACCGGTCTGCTGACGTCATCGGGTCAGCCACCGGGTCGGGTCGACCCGGGTTGCTGACGTCAGCGTCACGTGCGACGCACGCATTGGGTTTGACCCGGGTCGCTGACGTCACGCTGACATCAGCGGCCGCGTGTGGCGCACGCCCCGCGCGTGAAGGCACGTGGCGGCGCGTGGCGGTGCGTGGCGACGCATGGGCGTGTGCTTGACACCCCCAGCGGCGCGTGGCCGCGCGTGGGGGCGCGTGCGGCGTCCCACGGCGACGCGCCGCCAACGGTTTTCATCGTCTCATCGAGCCGAGTCCCAATTTGCAATTTAATTTGATTTTTATTGAACTTTAAATCTCGAAAATCGCAAATTAGGGCAAAAATTATACTAATTAGGGCAAATCAGTATAATTTAGGGCAAATTCGCACAGATTAGGGTAAAACCAATTGCGTTCATGTTCTAGGGTTATGGAGGCTCTAATACCACATGTTGGGTACAGTTTATGCACAACCCAAGATCTCCATAACCAGTACATAAACAAGCAATTGTAAATAGAAGGACTGACGCACCTGATTTAGGATCCATTGTTCTTGACCGGAAGCGGAAACACAATATTCCTTGCGCAAATCCTTCTCCTCTATTACCCTCCGAATCACTGGTTCAATGAGGCGGCCTCTCACGATTGACGTTAGAGCAACGTCCCTGAGGTGAGAATATGTGAGATTAGGGCTAGAGGAGAGACTTGAGCACTATTTATAGAGTTTCCAGCCAGTCCCCCTCATTACGGGCTAGGCTCAACTCGGCCCACACTAGCCAGTCCCATATTAGACTAATTAAGAAACCTTCTATCTCACCTAAGACCAAACCCCGTAAAACGGTAAACGTTAAACGGTAAATAACAAAGTCAATTAATTTAGTCCACGTATTAAGAAAATTCTAACACACGCCCAAGAGGAATCGAGCGTGAAAATGGTGAGGAAAGCACTGCTGATCGGGTACAAATACCCGGGCACCATGGCCGAGCTCAAGCGCAGTATCAACGACGTCAAGAGAATGCACCGCTGCCTCGTCGAGCGCTACGGCTTTTCCGAGGACGACATCACCGTCCTCATCGACGTCGACGACTCCTACGTCCAACCCACCAGCAAGAATATCCGCCGTGCCCTCACCAACCTCGTCCGGTTCGCCGAGCCCGGCGACTTCCTCTTCGTCCACTACAGCGGCCACGGCACCCGCCTCCCTGCTGAGATGGGCGAGGAGGACGACACCGGCTACCACGAGTGCATCGTTCCCTGCGACATGAATCTCATCACCGGTGCCCTCCCCTGTTCCTTTCTTTTACGTCGATCGCATCCGTGCGCTGCCCTATAGCTATTACGCGACTGACATGATTCACCAGAGTCGTGCCTCTAGCTACCGAACACGTCATCCGGGGACAGAAGAGATGGGCATCGTTGTCTTTTCAGGGAATGGGAATCATTCGATACTCGATAGGGACCAAAACCGAGCGTGTTTTGACCTTTTGGTCAATACCTGTGCAAGTGAATCCTATTCAATCGAGGATCCACAAACTCATTCATCTGGGCAATTTCAATATGCTTGAGTTGATTTATGTGAATCAAATCTCTGATTATAGCAGTACAAGATTTGGACCCCGCGGCTAAAGCTTGCTCAGTTTTTGTGTGGTCCGCTGTTTTCAATGTCAACTATGCGGATGGACTCGCTCATCCATGTCTAGTGTAAACCCTATGGATAGAATGAGCTGGTTATTATATAGAGAATGGAGAAGTTGTACTTCTCTGTGCCCCCTGTGAACTTGCGAGTTGGCCCCGGATGCTTCTGACGTTGCAAAACGACATGTAATTAACATCATCTCTCATGGATCAAAAACTGCATTTGTATTGCTATATAGCATGTGCCCCATATCATCATTGGCTTAGTTACTTAGTTCGACCCTACGTTTGTTTCGTTTCGTTTTTGGCTCTAGGCTAGAATGCTTTGGAAGTTTGCCCCCTATGACATTGACTGTCGGGCTAGGTTTCTGATTTGATCTTCAGAGGGCACCTTGAGAAGACAGCTTGATATTAGTTCCTGAGATTTATGATCTTATCCATTCATTCGTTCACATGTATCATGTTCTTAATCATAATTCGTGAAGTCCATTCGATCCTAGTCACAAAAGCTGACTCGCCACCATTGCACAACAGACAATGACTTCAGGAAGTTTGTCAACCATGTCCCTGAAGGCTGCCGCCTCACAATTGTATCCGACTCCTGCCACAGTGGCGGTCTTATTGAGCAAGCTAAGGAGCAGATTGGCGAGAGCACTAGGAATCAAGAGGACGGCTCATCAGACTCTGGTTTTGGATTCACAAGCTTCCTGAAGCAGACCGTGCAAGATAAACTTGAGTCTGGGGGGATTCATATCCCGTCGGCACTCTGTCACCATCGGCATCATGGTGAAGAGGAGGAGCGAGAGGTGGAAAGCGCTTATGGTGACAGAGGCTATGTAAAGAGTAGATCGTTGCCACCTTCTACTCTAATTGAGATACTTAAGCAGAAAATGGTTAAAGATGACATTGATGTAGGTAAGTTGAGGCCGGCCCTTTTTGATATCTTTGGTGGAGATGCAAGTCCTAAGGTGAAGAAGTTCACGAAAGTCAAATTGAGCAAACTCCAACATGGACATGGAAATGGGGAAGGCGAAGGTGGGTTTATGGGCATGAGCAGAAGCCTGGCACAGGAATTTCTCAAGCAGAAGCTGGAAGAGAGCGATGAGGGGTATGCAAAACCTGCCATGGAGGTAGAAGTAGGAAGCTATCAAGAAGTTTATGCTGGGACGACAAAGCGTTCTTTTCCAGATGATGGTATTCTGATCAGCAGTTGCCAGACCGATCAAACTTCAGCTGAGTCCTGGCCTTCAGGAAACGCCCATGAGGCTTACGGGGCTCTCAGCAATGCCATCCTGACCCCGATCACTGAGACAGATGGTGCAATCACCAATCATGATCTTGTCATGAGGGCGAGGGAGATGCTGGAGAGACAGGGTTTCACCCAGCGCCCTGGCCTCTACTGCAAAGACGACCATGTGGATGCTCCCTTTATTTGCTAATCCGAATGTGGTTCTTCTTTCCAAGGGATCATGACTAATTTAAATTTGCTTGGAAGAGTTTGTGAAGTACTTGTGTTGTTTTTTCCTACATTAGTTTGTCTGGTAACTCGATGGCAGAAACTGTAAGAAAGAAAAAGGAGATATTGTGGTAGACTGAAGTGTTCCTGTTGGCCTTTGGGGACTCGCAGTCGTGTTGGGTGTTAAGCACGTTTGCTGAGGGGAAGCTGATAACGAATTAACTTTTGCTTTCCATGGCTCAGACAAGGCGATATCAGGAACGATACCCCGATTCACTTGATGGAAAATGTTTTCCCTCCCTGACAAGCAGATGCAATACTTGGGAATGCTCGCATCCCCAGATCACTGCATGAACCCCTCATAGATTCAAACCGTCCGTTTGCTCATGAGATTTACTCTTGTTTCTTCTCAATGCTTCAATACCCTAGAACTATTGTTGAAACCTCAATTTTGACAGTCTATTTAATTATTCATTGCATACAAATTTAGATATTGATTCCGCCCCCGAACAAAAAGTAATTAAATCGCACATAGTTATTTGGAGTTTTGATAGTAATAGGCTAATATATTTGCATTTAAATTGGACTAGTGTAGGGGGTTCTAAGCTCAATTTAGCTAGTTGGATTAAGCCTCTGATGTGAGAAAATTTGGCCAAGTCCATTATTTCTTAGGTAGCCGATATTCATAATATGGATGCCAAATCAGGAAGAGTTAATTTACTTGATCAAGATTCAAGGCCATGATGTCTTGTTAAGTTCTCGGCCAGAAGAAGAGTAAAGAAAGAAGAAGGGTAAAAGCCACAGAAAATCATAAAATATGCTTACTATGATCTATTTACCTCTAATTTTTTTCTAATACAAAAAATCTCAAACTTATATCTATGTGTATTTACCCCAAACTTTTACAGTGCGACATATTTACCTTAAATTTTTCTTGTGATATTAAAAAACTATAAATTTATATCCGTATGACACATTTATCGGTGATGGGATTCATGTCGTGAGAGACGATGCCTCGTGGTAGCTAGTGTCGTCTTCCTTGCCTGTCTTGGCGAGGAGGCAGGTGCCGTGGCCACTGTAGTGGACGAAGAGGAAGTCGCCGGGCTTGGCAGACCGGAGGAGGTTGGTGAGGGCGCAGCAGATGTTCTTAAGGGTGGGCTGGACGTAGGAATCGTCGATGTTGATGATGACAACGATGTCGTCTTAGGAGAAGCCGTAAAGCTCGACGAGGCAGCGGTGCATCCTCTTGACGTCATTGATGCAGCCCTTGAGCTCGGCCATTGCACCCCATCGGCAGCGCTTTCCTCGCCAGTCTCACGCTCGACCTCTCGTGGGCTTTCCCTGCTACGTTCTGGTTTCTCGCGCGCGCGCGCGTGAGCGAGAGAGAGAGAATGATCTGGAACTACCGTTCAGGATCGGGAGGATGAATTGGGCGAGAATTTCCCGCATTTAGACACTCGTGGATATATTTGAAGAACGATGAACAGTTGCGTGTTAGTTGGAGTGGTGTTGGCCACACTGATAGTCGTTAGGGACGACGTAGGCTTCAACCTGAAAATCAGGAGAAAGAGAAGCAGAAAAGATCAATTGATGGGCTTTTTTCTTCTTTCTTGCGACTGTCCTGTCAGATTTTTTTCCACAATTTGCTAAGATTGCATTTTCCCAAATTATTCAGAACTAATAATAATTGTGATAAATACCACAAAAAAAATTCATACCGGTACAAGTTTAATTCAAACTATTTTTTTTAATCATGAAAAATCTTAAACTGACAAAGTTTGTAACATAATTACCCCAACTAAATTTTATTTTCCAAAAATCCCAAGATTGATATATCTATGATAAATTTATATTGTATTATTTTCCATTAAATTTTATTGTTGAATTGCTAAGTTTGATGACAATAACATGTGGCAGTTGACATTTACCCTTTGTTTATCATAAATGTACTGATTTGTGATTTTTCGTGGTATTTAATCTAACGAAAATTAAAGAAATGAGGCATTTGATTTCTCTCATGTCCACCAATCGTAGTCACTGCCAAATCGGAGAAAAGAAACCGTAATGTAATAATACTGATCATAGGACAAAGCTAAGCTAGGCTCGAGCAGACCACGGATGGTCAGTCGACTTGGCCCCACCCAAGCTCAATGCTCTGCACCTAATCATTGGATCAAAAAAAAAAAAAAAAAATCATTGGATCAAACCACCTGCCAAACTAACAAAAAAGTGGCCCAACCCCTCCCAAACCGGCTACAAATTTCTAGGCCCCATTCTTTTTTGAGAAAATGTAAATACGAACATTATTACTCGGTTGCCCCGGGAATTCAACATCAACTTCCAAGAAACACATTCATGACCGTCCTAGCATCTCTCTCTCTCTCTCTCTCTCTCTCTCTCTCTCTCTCCCTCTTTTCTTTTTTCATTTAGTGGCTATGAATGTTATTAATCGAGATCGAGAGAGTAAAAACCAACAAAAGCATTTTATAACAATTGATATATAATTGAATTGGCAAGTCAACTTAGCAGGCACCTAAAACCCTTGCTCAAATCAAATTATGTCTTGTGAATATGGTTCACAACCAAATAAATTGATCTTTTTTTTTTTTTTTTTGGTGATTAGCAAGATGGTGATGAAGTAAATTAGTGCTAGAATTGTCTTTGCGTGTGTTTTGCTGGTTTTGGATCCTGCAACGAAATATTTTTTATCAAGTGTTATATTCTGATTTTTAAATAAGGGAACTTAGGTTTTGTGCTAGTATTGGCCAGTGAAGGTCAAATACTAATAGAGATATATTATATAATCTTAAATCCAATGGAATCGTCCAAAACAAGCTCGAAATCAATGATAACAAGTGCCAAAATCTAATCAATAATGTAATTAAAACACACTTTAATATGCCAATGACAGCCCACTAGGATCAAGTGGTTTATACAATGACAAAACTTATTCGACAACACTGGGCGGTAGAGACGATACTTGGTAACTATTGTTTTTATGACGACACAACGTCAGGATTTAATTAATGACGTAGGACAGAAGAAATAATACTCGATAGACACTACCCCTAAATGGGTTTGAAGACATAATGTTAAAATCTAATCGACGACGCTGGATTGGAGAGACAACATTGGGTAGGCACTGTTCCTCAATGTGTTCGAGGACACAACGTTGGAATCTATTCAACGATATCGAATAGTGGAAACAATACTGGGTAGGCACTACTCTTGAATGGGTACGATGACACAATGTCGGAATTTAATCGACAACACTGGACAATAGAGACAGCACCAGGTAAGCACTGCTCCTATATGGGTATAATGACACAATGTCGGAATCTGATTGACAACATTAGACAGTAAGATAGCACTGAAATTTAATTAACAACACCATCAAGAATATAGACACTTGTTGAAATTGAATCAATGACGGGAATACAAAGCTAAAACTAAACTACACCGGGCTAAGATAATTAAAGGGTAAGATAAAGGATTTTGACATGTTGTTCGAGGGCCTCTTCGTTGGATTGTCTACAGTATTTATAAGACAATTTGGTAACCGTCGGTCAATTAATCCTTCCTTGAAAGTTGCTCTTAATTTCTCCCACATTTTTTGCTTAAATGCTTTATCCACATTTTGTCATCTCTTGATTTGTCAACGATGCTCACACGATTTGTTTAGCAAGTAATAACTGCTCCTTTGATTTTGCATGTCCTTTTGAGCACCAACTGTTCCTTCTTAAATCTTAACACCAATTTTATTTGATTTTTATGTCTACAGTAATATCTCTTGGCTTGGACATGCAGCGATCATCTGCCTTACCATCGAATCACGCATCTTCACTTGTAGGCCCATCGAAATCCAACCCAAGGATTCTCGAAAACCTTGGCCGTCCTTTGTCTCTATGATTGATATGGAGATACGAACACCTGGAGTGCCAAAACTTGGCACGGAGTAACACTTAAGTGCCAAAGGTTTCGAAATGTATACTTAAGTGTCAAAATTGAAGTAAAATGGATCACTTAAGTGTTAATCCGGCCAAATTGCTAATGTGGTAATTTTCTGGTGAGGTGAGTGCAAAACGGCGTCGTTTTGCACACAAACGTGGCTAGAAAATGCAAAAACGACGTCGTTTTGCTTTTGATGAGGTAAATAATTAATATAAAATTAATTTAATTGAATTAAAAATTAAATTTATTTAAAATATTTTAAAAATAAAAAACTTAAAATTATAATAAAAGGGGGCGGAAGGGAGGCGGCTAAGGGCCGACTCCCTTCACCACCGCCACCTCTCCACCGCCGTTGGGAAGGGCCGGCGACCAGGGGGAGGAGGGTTGGACGAGATCGCCAACCCCGGCCGATCGCCGGCGAGGGCTTGCGAGCCCTCGCCGGATCTAGGGCGAGGGCCGGCCTCGCCAGATCCGGGCGAGCACCGCGGCCCTCGCCCTAGATCCGGGCGAGGGCTCGTGGGCCCTTGCCGCCTCCCCGCCATCGCCTAGAAGGGCCGGCAACGCTAGGGGAGCGTCGGCGGGGTCGCCGGGCCTTGGCCAAGGGCGGGCAATGTCGGCCGACCGGCGATGAGGGCCCACGAGCCCTCGCTCAAATCTAGGGCAAGGGTCGCAGCCCTTGCCCGCATTTGGTGAGGGTCAGTGGCTCTCGCCCGGCCGAGCTAAGGGCCGTCCCCGCTAGGGGTCGCCCTAGTGGGCAATGGCTCTTGGCCCGGTCGGGCGAGGGTTGCGACCTTCGCCCCATTCGGCGAGGGCTCGCGGGCCCTCACCGTAGGTTGGCTAGGGGCCGGCAATTTGGGTGAGGGTAACCGACCTCGCGTCGATCGGCTAGGGGCCGACGACCCCAATCGACCCTCCCCCTCCGTCGCCGACCCTTCCCGATAGCGACGGCGAGGGCTTAGCCCTTAGCCACCTCCCTTCGGCCCCCTTTTATTTTTTAAATAAATTTAGTTTTAAATTTAATTTAATTAATTTTTATATTAATTATTTACCACATAAAGACAAAACGACGTCGTTTTGCATTTTTTAGCCACGTTAGCATGCAAAAACGATGCCGTTTTGCACTCACCTTGCCAGAAAATTGCCACGTCAGCAATTTGGCTAGATTTTGGCCGGATTGGTACTTAAATGATCCATTTTGCTCCAATTTTGACACTTAAGTTTACCTTTCAAAACTTTTAGCATTTAAGTGTCCCTCGTGCCAAGTTTTGACACTTGGACTGTACTTTTACCGATTGATATGAATTGGATTGCTATTAATCATAACTAGCATGTGACATTAAGAATGATTTTGAAATGTCAACACCTTTTGTGATCAACACACGACAAGAATGATAATTTTTAGTGTCAACAGAGTGTTATCATGAGATTCTCACACTAATCACAATATGTTTGGTTTGAATTTTTTATTTTCTTACATGTTGCGACCTAACCTCAGGTACACCACCTAGAATTTAGCTAATGGATTGCTAAGCCTAAACTTAAGTTAAATATTGTACATATATTTCATTATATAGCAAAAAACCTAGGAGGGGTTAGGATCGCCTAACTTCAACACCATCCTCCCATGCCCAAAAGTCTTCATGTACATCACCAAAGCTAATATCTAAGGAGCGATGACCTTCTCCATCAATGGCTCATCGAAAATGTAGTCAAGAGGACCATCAAATCCTCTGAGCGGTCCCAACCAGTCGCCGTTAAAGATCGCGTATCACACTATGTACCAATACGGAACCCACTCAACAAGTCCCACATCAACTCAAATTGTGGTTGTACATTTAATGTAGTGTACATAAGAATTGTATAAGGCAATACCACTTCTTTATAACTATACTCATTGTGAGTTGGAGCTCCAAAAAACGGTAGTGGCGGAAGAGCTATCCTACAAGTCTGAAAAATAAAAGAATTAGCGGAGGCCCAGTAAATGGAGTTCCTGAGTTTAAGATAAGAGGTCCACCTATTACTCAATCTAATATCAACAAGCATAGTGAATTCAAGGCAATACAAAGCAACTATGCATGATGAGTGTAAGGATAAATATACTATGTTTTATAACATTGCATAAGATTGATCAATCATGTGTAAGTGGGCACATATTCTATATCACACGTATCACAACATCTCATTAATTTATACATACGAATTCATATTCATCACTGGCCAGAACCATCTCAATTCACAAAGCATCTCGACTAATGAGGTATTGGTGGAATCATACATACCCATTTGCCACGCCTCAGCCTATCAATCACGGGTGTCCTTTACATTAGCGAGAATAAACATATCACTGTACATCCACATGACGATGGCTATTTATTAAAATCATATAACGGCTTCACAAGCCATGTCATGCCATATCATGTCATCTCAACCTTGTGGAGAAGCGTCTCATACGGTAGAACATCTGGCTAACTCCAGAGTCTCATACGTACTCATACAAAGGAATTCGCTCGGTGCATCAAAGACATACGTAATTAATCACAACACAATATGCATCACATATTTTTCGGTGTGTACAATTACAAAAGATAACACGTTAATCTCTTGGCATTCTTATTCTTATATAATCATGAGAATCGATTAATTATGCACATTTTAACAAATAAACCTTCATTTTCTTTTCACCAAGCCAAAAATCATTAGGTAGAGAAATTTACACGTTCATTAATTTTAACATCCTTTAGCAATAGACACTATTATTCTCATAATTGAAGTAACTCATAAATTTATATTTTATTATAAAACCACCCTCGATTAAGTTCACTTTTACCACAAAGGTTAAAGAGCATTCTCAATAATTCCCAGATTCTTAGAATTAGGACATTGCCCTAGTAAAAATTTTCATTTTATATATTTACCCTAATTTTCGATTTTCAACCAACCAAGTCATATTAATCAAATTAAAAACTAAAAGCTATCCTTTTTGTTATCTAAGACATACTAACATTTTATTTAAACTATATACACACCACATATTTTACAAAACTATTAAAACAATCCACTTTTGATTTATTAGTACAACTAGTTCCAATTTTTGCATAAATTGCACATAGTCTAAATTAAGCAATTAACTTCTAAAAATAACTTTACCACCCGTGTAATAAGGTTCCACAAGCCCTAAACAATCTCCAGAAGTTTCAGTTTTTGTAGATCCATCCATCAATTTGGTGAAATTACGAATTTGCCCCTAACACTTCTAAACTCATTTTTTAACCGATTTGATTCCCCTTAATTAATCTTACTTAAAAACCCACTAAGTAACACTAAAAATCATAAAATAAACCCGTTAACAGCCTCATCGCAGTTCTAGAAATGTCGAAATTGCCCCAAATCTTGTCCAAATTTACCAAAGTACCCCTTTTTATGCCTAGGTTTACCATTTTTATATTTTTCTCATTCAAGTTGCAATAAACCTTTTGGAAATCTCTCAGAGACACTCTAGACATATGAATAGTTTTTTACTATAAGCAAAACAACCACCATAGCTTAACATACAATCATTGCAAATTACTCACACATAATATAAAATCTACAGAAAATAAACAAACAATCCATCAACCAAGATCAAGAGTACTAAGTAAATCATTCTAGCTTAGTCCTTAGGTTTTTTACTTACTTTGAGTGAAATCTTCAATAAACAAAGCCTTTACAACCTTGAAAAAAAATAATTATTAAAATCAACAAGTCTCATTTTTTAGAAAACAACAAAGCTCATTTGATAAAAATAGAGAAAAATCTATGAATATACATTACAAGACACTAAATTGAAAGTGAGGGTTTTGGACCTTGATTTTTCTTGAAAGGGAGAGTGAATAAAAATTGAACTTGAAGAAGTGAAAAAGATGGAGGTGCACGTTCAATGGGTAAGGAGAGAAGGCATTTATCTCGTCTTCCATACTTATTCTCTATATTTAAGAGTGGCTTGAAGTAACGTTTATTAGCCTTGGTTAAAAGTAATAATGCCAATTAACTAGAGTCAAATCTAGACAAAAAGTGATTAGGGTTGAATAATGTCATGCATGAGGTCATATGGCTAAGTTCAAAGGATTTAATTTGAACATGTGGGCAAAAATGGGGGTGGGAATGAAGACATTTGCCCAAGTTCTCATAGTGACAAATTGAATAGTTTAATAAAAAGATGGAGATATTATGTTAATTTTAGATAGATATTTTACATTGAGATAAATAAACAAGGAAATTAGTATTCATTTGAAATGTCGGTAAATTAGAAAATTGTTTTGAACCTGCTACAATTATTAACAAAAGATCTAGGACAATAGGGAAATCTTAACTCATAAAAAATTTAATATTTGAAAATTATTCGATACGTATTTGGGAGCGTATCGTTTCTTGCTGATAGTTACTATACTATTATATATATCCTAATTATCATGAACTATAAAGAAAATTTCGGATGTCGCATAAACACTCCCCTTTGGTTAACCGAGGTAGGTTTTTATTTTAACCTAGAGCGATTTGCCTGCTTCTTTCTTCTTAGCCCGCGCCGCACCTAATAAACTAAAGGTGAGATCGGGGGATTCCATAGGGCCACCACTTCTGGTATAACCTACAAAAGTGATCTGTTTTAATTACTTGGTCAACTCCTTTTATGGTGTTTTTTTTCCTTGCAGGTCCCACTTTCCTTTTTTTTTTTCTTCCCAAGCCTTTGACGTCTTAGTTCTCCATTCTTGCAAATGGTCTTTGGCATCTATTGTCGCCAAAGAAAATACCTCAATATCCCTTGAGATCCAACAACTACATTAAGCATATCCTGCTTCATTATTTCCAACGAGTCAATTAATGAGAGACAAGGACATCATCCCAAAATTGATGATGAACTCATGGAAACAATAGTAAAAAACTGAACTTGGAGGAAGTGTAAGTCTATATAGGACGCAAGTAAGTTACAGTCCACAAAGCAACTACACAATTAATTCACAAACACTGTTTTGATGCACGCTACTCTCTAATTGCAAGATCGAAACACAAGATCAAGCATTTCCATAACCCAAAACTCAAATTCACTTCATAGAAAAGATATCAAGAAATCCTCAATAGCAACCGGAAAAAGCATGATTTGAGACCAAGAAACCTAAAAGGCAAAAGACAAGTTTTCGTTAGAGCCATACCTTTGATGGCGAATGAGAAGGGCGTGTAAGAGTTTTCCTATATGTGAACTAAATTAATTGACATTGTTATTTACCGTTTAACGTTTACCGTTTTACGGGGCTTGGTCTAAGGTGAGATAGAAGGTTTCTTAATTAGTCTAATATGGGACTGGCTAGTGTAGGCCAAGTTGAGCTTGGCCCGTAATGAGGGGGACTGGCTAGAAACTCTATAAGTAGTGCTCAAGTCTCTCCTCTAACCCTAATCTCACATATCCTCACCTAAGGGACGTTATTCTAACGTCAATCATGAGGGGCCACCTCATTGAGCCAGTGATTCGGAGGGCGACAGAGGAGAAGGATTTGCGCAAGAAACATTGTGTTTCCGCTTCCGCTCAAGAACGATGGATCCTAAAACAAGTGCGTTAATCTTTTACTCTTTAGATGTGTGTTCTTGTTCTAGTTATGGAGATCTTGGGGTTGTGCAATTTGCATCCTACATGTGGTATCAGAACCTCCATAACTCTAGAACTTGAACCTTAATTGATTTTGCCCTAATTATACTAATTAACCCTAATTAGTATGAATTTTGCCCTAATTTGTGATTTTTGAGATTTTTTGTTCAATAAAAATTAAATTAAATCACAAATTCGGACTGGGGGAGACGAGACGGTCAAAACCGCCGCCGGCGCTTCGCCGGGGGACGCCGCACGTGCCCCCACGTGCCGCCCCACGCGCGGTCACGCGCCCACACGCGCGAGGCATGCGACGCACGCGGCCATTGACGTCAGCACTCGACCTGCTGACGTTAGCGACCTGGGTCCAACCCAATGCGTGTGCCACACGCATGTGATGACGTCAGCGCCGACCCGATGACGTCATCGAACCGGATCCAACTCAATTTACGACTCGACCCGTCTGTTGACCCGACCCGGTACCGTTGACTGACCCGACCGAGGATTCGACCCGATCCGTTGACCGACCCGACTCGGTCAACCGGTCGGACCGAGCGGCTGGACCAGACGGTCGGACCGGTTTTGATCGGTCTTAGGCCAGGCGTGTGAGCTCCACGCGCCGCGCACTCAGGCGGCGTGTACGGGCGCGTGGAGGCTCGGATCGGCGCGTGGTTGGCGGCGTTGGATTTGTATGGTCTTCCTCTATCTTGTGGTATATTTATTTTACATGTTTGATGATTTTATGGATGCGAAAATACATACAAAGCCCTAAATACGTGTATTTTTGCGTATTTTTCTTGTATTTTATGTGATTTTGGAAATACAAGTATTGGGTTATAGGTATATTATCACATAATCATTATAAAGGTGTGATTCGTCAATAAAAATCAAACTTTATTGTGAATTGAAGCTGGCTTAATGAGATACCATCATTATGAGATAGTTATTGAACTATATCTTAAGATAATGAGATAAACTTTTGTTGCTCATGCATACTCCTTTACACATCGGTAATCTTTGAATGATGGACGTCTTAAGAACTCGTGACCAAATTGATTGTATTGATTTACACATCTACTGAATGTGAGTAATGCATGTCAGTTAAGTTATTGCATATTATACCTAAATTCATATGGTCACTGGTTAATGTCCATCAAATTGAATATTTTTATGGTTAAGGAGTATGGCAATATTTATGCAGAGCAATAGTATCTACTGTTATAGTATAGATATTTGGTTCTGTGATTTGACTCAATTTATAGGCCACTGGTTGAAGTAATGATGTTTGTTATTTAAAATTGACTAATAAATTAGTTGTTGGCCTTGGAGTTATGTTTTGCCTTATGAAACTCATGAGCTATAATGGATCAGCTGTCAGGCTTCTCGATCTGGTGTACCATGTATTGCTATTGATGTTGATTTGTGATAGATTTTCTAGATTAACAATAAAAGAATCATTGGAATCTGCAATTTTGGTGCACAAGAGAAGTTTCCTGTGTTGCTGTGATTGGTGATCTCATTGGAATCTATCTTTCAGATTCTCTATATATATTTATATATATGGATGATTAATTTTTATTAATGAATAAGGCAATATAATTAGCATGATATGTGATTTCAGTAATATATGTCCCTATCACTAAAGTTGAAATCACATATGTATTGTGTATGTGAGATGTAAATATATCCTTGGTATGAGAGAGTTTCAAGGATTCAATTAAGTAGTGACCGCCAAAGTGGCATGCTTGATTGGGTTTAAGAAATTTTGGTCTCGTACGTTGATTGGGATGTCTCATGGTCTAATGCATGGTCATACTCCCAAAGAAGGTTATTGTGTATTAGTTCATGGAGGGATACATGATGGTGTGGTGGAGGAGTGATCAGTTCTAGTGGTTCATCTGCCCAAAGGTAATGAATTCACGAAGATTGGAACATATTTTCATAACCGCTATCATGTGGGGAGTGTACAACTGCATGTCATGTATTCTGCTAAAAGGTGATTATATGATTATGCGTATAACTCTTTGGATGTGTACTTGTACGTCAAGTTACACGGTGCTCACATGATGCTAATTATATACATTGCTTGTTTTTCAGTCACCTTTCTATAATTATAACTCCACTATTATTGAGGTTTTTACTGCTTTAAATTTTAAGTTGTGGACATATGATTTATTGCTTAAGAATAGAGCACTAGAATTTGCTTATTGTCCATGAAGCGGTCCATTCTAGAACACTTCAAAAGTGGTTTGCTTACTAACTGCACTGCTAAGAGATGATCAAAGCCTTAGTGACTTGAAATTATGTCTTGTCTAATACCAAAATTAGGACATATCTATAAAGATTATGTTTAAGTCCTAATGACATATACATCTCGTATATGTTTAAAAGGTTGTTTTCAAAAGGTTGTCAGGCTTAATAGTGGCCATGAGTATTTTGGCAAGTATGACAATGCGAAATAGCTTAAAAGGTCATTTGTCAAATACTTGATAGATTCTGGGGTGGTAACTTAATTACATACCTTTAAATCCTGACAACAGATTTGGTCGAAAGGCATATTTGCACCATAATTAACATGGTGATGAGTATGATTTGTAAGATTAATTTATTCGGTCTTTTATAGAATGGTATTTTGAAAATAACCTTTTCACAAATAAATGTTGTTTCTTATCCTCAATTAAGTATGTGATTAGATGCCATAAAAGGCAATATGCAATCTATGGAACTTGTTTGAAAACTTACTGACTTGTCTAAAGATCACAAGTTCTTTAGTTGCAAATTGGCATACAAAATTAAAAGGATTTCAAAGAAAGATTGTGGAGTTTTCAAACTAAATTTGTAGTTAAAGTTTTCACTCTGAAAGAGGGGTGGGTAGTTAATAGTGAAGAAATAATTATTTCTTTAAAAGATTCTTTCAGAGTGAATGTGGCATTTATTTTGGTTTGGAGTTATACCAAATAGATACAAAATCTATATAGTGCAACTGGAGGATTTTGCAACAAATTTAAGTAAACTTGTGTATAGACTGAAAAGTCTTATTAATAGTTTTATGCAAGTTTCCAGATAATATTAATAAAGTTTCATAGTGTTGTTATTTTGTTCAATTAGGAACAAAGTAATTTAATATACTGCAAGGTTAGTGGGAGGAAATTTATTTTTCTCATATTCTATGTACATGATATTTTGTTTACAAGTAGTGACCTTGAAGCATTTTTTTGTCCTTTACACTAAAGTCCGAAAGGATTGTTCTTGTCACATATATTGGATTTTATTAGATTTTCTCAGAGGACATTTGCTGATCATATTTTGGAAATATGCAAATCAGGAATTACTCCTGTTGTTAAGGGTGATGGAGCTAATCCATCACATTGTCCTTATTTAGATATTGAAAAAAAATCTAATGGTGTACCTTGTGTTAGTGCACTTAAAAGTATAATATATGCTTTAATTTTGCACTAGATTAAATATCGCTTTTGCGATGGGATTTCTAGGCAGATATAAATTGAATCCAGGACGCGTTCACTGGGTTGTTGCCAAGAATGTTTTAAGGTACCTTAAAAGGACAAGAGATTATATGTTATTTTACAAACAAGTTTAATTCTTGCAGTTAGTAGGGTATGAAAGATGTTAACTTTGCTGACTGTTAGGTTGATATAATATCAATAATAGGATACATATTTATGTTAACAGGAAGTGCAATGCAGTAAATAAAGTTCTATCTCTACTATGTAAGTAGAGTTTGTAACTTTTTGTAGGCTGTTACTTGAGCTATTATGCTTCGGAACCTTATGAAGGAGTTGACCGTTTTGACTTTATGGATAGACCCATACGGTTAAGTTGAGACAATAAATTTGTTGTATTTTTATTAATAACAAATGTCTCAAGGGATTTAAATATATGGCGGTCAAATATTTTTGACTATAAAGAAATGGTATAGAAATGTGACTTATAATATAACATATTTTCACAGATGATGTGGTTGCAGATCCACTAACTAAAAACCTATGCCATTGTGTAGTTGAGTGACATGTCATTAGCATGGGCCTAGGAGTATCTTCGGATACTGTTGTTTAGTGGGAGTTATTTTGGCTTTACTCTGATAAAGTTCACATCTGTGTTTCGTTACATTTAGTAACGGTTTGATATGTATCAACTTTTGTATTCAATAAAATAATTTTGAATGTGTTGTTATCATGTTGAATACATATTGATAAAGTCTCAAAGTATTACCTTGAGTGAAGGCTAGGAGCATCCAGTTATTAGCCTTGTGCATATGTTCTTACAAAAGGTTAATCATAAGGACAAGACATATGTGGGTTCATTAGAACCATAATTTCATTCTCTTGTGGCACAAACTTTTGTGTCGCCTAAGTAAGAGAATGGTGACTGACAAATGGATCTCTCTGACAAATGGATCTCTCTATGAGAGATGTTAGCCATTTGCCACATTACCATATTGAATCCATATCAATAAAGTTGAAAGCACTTATGACCATGGAAGGCTCTGTATGTATACATGCAGTTACCGCCATGATTCAATGTTGGAGACTTTATGGGATAGGATTGACTATTAAGAATTATCTCTAGACCAATGTGCGCACATACAATACAATTTCAATTAATATAGTCCAAGTGGGAGAATGTAAGAGTTTTCCTAATATGTTGACTAAATTAATTGACATTGTTATTTATCGTTTAACGTTTACCGTTTTATGGGGTTTAGTCTAAGGTGAGATAGAAGGTTTCTTAATTAGTCTAATATGGGACTGGCTAGTGTGGGCCGAGTTGGGCCCGGCCGGTAATGAAGGGGGCTAGCTAGAAACTCTATAAATAGTGCCAAAGTCTCTCCTCTAACCCTAATCTCACATATCCTCACCTAAGGGACGTTATTCTAACGTCAATCGTGAGAGGCTGCCTCATTGAGTCATTGATTCGAAGGGCGACAGAGGAGAAGGATTTGCGCAAGGAACATTGTGTTTCTGCTTTCGCTCAAGAACGATGGATCCTAAAATAGGTGCGTTAATCTTCAACTCTTTGGGTGTGTGTTATTGTTCTAGTTATGGAGATCTTGGGGTTGCGCAATTTGCATCCTACAGGGCGTGGATTATTGAAGTAAGCAATTTTTTTTGGGATTGCGGATGCTGGAGATATATGTGGAAGAAGAAAAAGAGCGGGAGGCATAGAAAGAAGAGAAAGGCCTACTATAGAGAAAATATAGAGACTATTTGCAAGAGCAGAGAACAAAGATGTCAAAGGCATGGAAAGAAAGAAAAAGAAGGAAAGTGGGACCCGCAAGGAAAAAAGAGAAAAACAAAATAAAAAGAGTGGACCAAAAATTTTAAAAAAAAATCACTATTGTAAAATTGTACCAGAAGTGATGGACCCCATAAGGAATAGTATAATTAAAACACACAAAATGCAATATTTAAGCCAAAAAAGAAGTGAAAAAAGCATGACCCTTTATAATAGTCCATTGTCATCATTTCCTAAGGGGAAAAGGACACTAATGGTGCCATAAGTTGTGTATGGCGCTCACTTTGATGCCAAAAGTTTCCGTCGGATCACTTAATTGCCAAATCGGAGAAAAAACGATCACTTTGGTGCCACCGGTGAAAGATTCCGGCCAAAATCTGACGTGGCCTCAAACTCCGGCGAGCCACATCAGCGTACGGAACCAATAAAAAAATGCCACATGGATTTCCGGCCGATCAGATCGGCGTTGGCACCAAAGTGAGCGTTTTTAAAATTTTTTGGCACTTAAGTGATCCGATTGAAACTTTTGGCACCAAAGTGAGCGCCGTACACAACTTATGGCACCATTAGTGTACTTCTCCCATTTCCTAAGTAAATTGTTCGGCAAGGAATTTCTCTTGCCTAGTAGGGGTGAGCAGCGGTCTAGGGTCAACCCTAGACCGACCCTAGACCGGCCCAACCCTGGCGGTCCTGGTCCGGTTCCCAAGGAGACTATATCGGTCCTTGGTCCTGAAATTCCAGGACCAACACTATGTGGGTTGCTCCTCGGTCCTAAGAGTTTTGGGTCAGTCTAATCCTAGACCAACCCCGTATATTATATTATATTATATTATATTATATTATATTATTTATAATTCTTTTATATATTCAAACCTAAGTAAAATGTCTGTTATATTATATTATATTAAGATGTTCTATCAATAGCACTAATAGTAATTTCAATTTAAAACTTTTGTTGAGTATTAATTATGTGTCATTTGTTTTGTTTTAGGTGTTTAGAAATTCAAGTGAATTAACAAGATGTGAAGTTATATATTCATGGTTTATATTAAGTATTCTGAACTTTTTATGATTTAATTGTATTTTATTAATGAATTTCAGCTGCACTTTGCTTTTCAATTTGTGTCAAATGGTAGAAGTTTTTGAAGAGTAGAGTAGTACTACAATTTCCACGGTGATTTGCTAGTCAAGTGGTGTAAAACTCATTTTTTGGTTGAGTGGACTCTACATGATCAAATGCAGGAAAATGCTTTTACATATGGTGTTATGAATATTAAAGATAGATGATTATAAGAACTTTCCATCTTATCACATATCTCAATGAGTGATTAGCAGGTACGAAATTTCTATTATTATGTCATCTTAAATTTGCTAAATATGTATTGGTATTTATAGTTTAGTTGCATAATGCCGCATCGTCGATGGATATGTAATTTGAATTTGTAGGTTTGCTTTTTTAGGGAGTATAAAAAATAAGACGAAAAAAATTATCAATCGGTCCCGGGTTAACCCTGGAACCGAACCGAACCCATTGGGTCGGTCCGGTCCTTGGTCCCAGGCTCAATAGGGTCGGTCCTCGGTCCTAAATATTGAGGACCGACACTGTACGGTTTTGTCCTAGAGTAAGGGGGTGGCCCAGACCAACTCGGACCATGCTCACCCCTATTGCCTAGTCATCCTTTCCTAAGTAAATAAGATATTATCTTCACGACCATTGTGCATGAAGCCTGTAAGCATGAAAGGGGTTGATTTTTTTGGATTAGTTGATGTTTGCATATGGTGTGTTTAGCTTGAGGTTCTATTTATTTCATGAAAAATGAATGATTCGAAAAATATTATCTTAAAAATAATTATTTGTATCACTTAAAATAATTAGTCAATGAAAATAATTACTTATCGATAATAATTTATGCTTAAATATCTTCATAGATAATGATAATATTTTTCATTCATATATTTTTATAAACAATAAGATGGTAGCCAACAGTCGACATCAGTGGTGGAAGCGCAGTGCCGTGTGGAGGCTTGGTCGTGGAGTAGAGACGAGGACTCTCGATGGATGTGTGTATTTTTCTTAATAGTCTAAGGCCCTGTTTGTTTAATTGCGTTTCTGTTCTTCGAAACAAAAATTTCTGTTCTTTTGTTCCGGAGAACAAAAAAAAAAAAAATAGAAACGCTTTTATTTACACTTTTGTTCGTGAACGGATTTGGAACAGAACTAAAAAGTAGAAAAAAACTTATTTCTTGTTCTTGAGAACAATTCGAGAAACACTTTTTTTTTTTTTTTTTTTTTTTTTTTGCTTTCTTCCTTTTTCTTTGGCCGGTTGCCGGCCTCAGCCATGGTCGGTGACCGGCCGACGAGAGCTGGTGATGTCGCCTAGCCACGGTGAGGCTCCCCAGCCCCCGGCGAGGCCAAGCTCGCCCAGCCACTAGTGAGGCGGAGCCGGATCTGGGCGAGCTCGAGCTCGAGCTTGCCTAGCAATGGTGAGGCTCGGCCTGACCGGGGGCCAGCAAGCCTTGCCATGGCTGGGTGAGGCCGCTGGCCCTTGTTGGCCGGTTGCCGGCCATGGCTGAGGCTGGTGACCGGCCAAAAGGAAGAAAGAAAAAAAGAAAAAAAGGAAAGATAAAATAAAAATATTCAAAAATGAAAAGAAAAAAATTATATAAGTTTACCAAACGTCTTTCTATTCTTTTTCTATTCTAGGAACAAAAATTTTGTATAGTTACCAAACACGTTCTTTAGTTCAAAAATTGTTTTCGGGAATAGAAATAGTTTTTTCAATTTTTATTCCCGAGAACAATTTTTAAACAGAAACGTTACCAAATGCACTTTAATCTTTCTCGTCCCTTCTTTCTTTCCTGTCTTGTCTTCGTACACAATGGAACTAGAAGTGGGCAACCAAACACTAAAGAGAAACCATAAAATAATCTTGATTCCTATTTTGTTCTTGTAATGCCCCTCTTGATTTTTAATTTGTTTTTATTTCACATGTGCAATATGGGCTCTAGCCATTCATCTTAGAGGAAAAGTCACCAAAAATTCTAAATTTTACCCACTATAATATATTTATCCAAACTATTTTTTATGACACAAAAATCCCCAATTTGTACCCGTGTGATACATATACCCTAACAATAAGGTACTAAACTTTTACTCGTGTGATATATTTATCCCTAACACGAAAACCCTAAGCTTTTTTCTATGACACCAAATTTTTGGGATATATATGTCACGCGGATATAAGTTTGGTTTTTTTTTTTATATCACAAAAAAAAAGTTTAGGTTAAATGTGTCACACTGTAAAAAATTGGGATAACTATACTACATAAATACAAGTTTGAGATTTTTTATATCAGAAAAAAAAAATTGGAGGTAAATATGTCACAATGATCATATTTTATGATTTTTTGTGGCTTTTACCCTTCATCTTTCTTTACTCTTCTTTTGGCCGAGAACTTAACAAGACATCATTGCCTTGAAACTTGATCAAGTAAATTAACTTTTCTTGATTTGGCTTCCATATTATGAATATCAGCTACTTAATGGATAATGGACTTGGTCAAATTTTCTCTCACCACGAGCTTAGTCCAACTAGCTAAATTGAGCTTAGAACCCCCTGCACTAGTCCAATTTAAATGTAAATATATTAGCCTATTACTATCAAAACTCCAAATAACTATGTGCGATTTAATTACTTTTTGTTCGGGGGGGCAGAATCAATATCTAAATTTTTATGCAATGAATAATTAAATAGACCGTCAAAATTAAGGTTTCAACAATAGGTCTAGGGTATTAAGCATTGAGAAGAAACAAGGGTAAATCTCATGAGCAGACGGTTTGAATCTACGAGGGGTTTCCCAAGTATTGCATCTGCTTGTCAGGCAGGGAAAACATTTTCCTTCAAGTGAATTGGGGTATCGTTCCTGATATCGCCTTGTCTGAGCCATGGAAAGCAAAAGTTAATTCGTTATCAGCTTCCCCTCAACAAACGTGCTTAACACCGAACACGACTGCGAGTCCCCAAAGGCGAACAGGAACACTTCAGTCTACCACAATATCTCCTTTTTCTTTCTTACGGTGTCTGCCATGGAGTTACCAGACAAATAATGTAGGAAAAAACAACACGAGCACTCCACAAACTCTTCCAAGCAAATATAAATTATTCATGATCCCTTGAAAAGAAAAAACACATCCAGATTAGCAAATAAAGGGAGCATCCACATGGTGGTCGCTGCAGTAGAGGCCAGGACGCTGGGTGAAACCCTGGCTCTCCAGCATCTCCCTTGCCCTCATGACAAGATCATGATTGGTGATTGCACCATCTGTCTCAGTGATCAGGGTCAGGATAGCATTGCTGAGAGCCCCGTAAGCCTCATGGGCGTTTCCTGAAGGCCAGGCCTCAGCTGAAGTTTGATCGGTCTGGCAACTGCTGATCAGAATACCATCATCTGGAAAAGAACGCTTTGTCATCCCGGCATAAACTTCTTGATAGCTTCCTACTTCTACCTCCATGGCAGGTTTTGCATACCCCTCATCGCTCTCTTCCAGCTTCTGCTTGAGAAATTCCGGCGCCAGGCTTCCGACCATGCCCATAAACCCACCTCCGCCTTCCCCACCTCCATGTCCATGTTGGAGTTTGTTCAATTTGACTTTTGTGAACTTCTTCACCTTAGGACTTGCATCTTCACCAAACATATCAAAAAGGGCCGGCCTCAACTTACCTATATCGATGTCGTCTTTTCCTGTCTTCTGCTTTAGTATCTCTATTAGAGTAGAAGGTGGCAACAGTCTACTCTTCACATAGCCTCTGTCACCATCAGCGCTTTCCACCTCTCGCTTCTCCTCTTCACCGCGATGCCAATGGTGACAAAGTGCCGAAGGGATGCGAATCCCCCGAGACTCAAGTTTATCTTGCACATTCTGCTTCAGGAAGCTTGTAAATCCAAAACCAGAGTCTGATGAGCCGTCCTTTTGATTCCTAGTGCTCTCGCCAATCTGCTCCTTAGCTTGCTCAATAAGACCGCCGTTGTGGCAGGAATTAGATACAATTGTGAGGCGGCAGCCTTCAGGGACTTGGTCGACAAACTCCCTGAAGTCATCGTCTGTTGTTCAATAACGGCGAGTCAGCATTTGTGACTAGGATCGAATGGACTTCACAAATTATGATTAAGAACATGATACATGTGCACGAATGAACGGATGAAATCACAAAACTCAGGAACTAGAATCAAGCGGTTATTGATCCATGAGAGATGATGTTAACTACATGTCGTTTTGCACCGTGAGAAGTATGTGGGGCCCACTCGCAAGTTTATGGGGCACGGAGAAGTAGAATCATACTATCCATAGGGGGTTAGATTAGACATGGATGAGCGAGTCCATCCGCATAGCTGAGATTGAAAACATCGGACCACACAAAAACTGAGCAAGCTTTAGCCACGGTCCAAATCTTGTACCGCTATAATCAAACATTTGATTCAAATAAATCGACTCAAGCATATTGAAATTGCTCAAATCATTCCCTAAAAGGAAAAAAAGACAACGATCCCCATCTCTTCTATCCTAGGATGACGTGTTCGGTAGCTAGAGGCCAAGCAAATTGGAGGCAATCGACGTAAAAGAAAGGAACATGGCACGGTACCGGTGATGAGATTCATGTCGCGGGGGACGATGCACTCGTGGTAGCCAGTGTCGTCCTCCTCGCCTGTGGGGAAGCGGGTGCCGTGGCTGCTGTAGTGGACGAAGAGGAAGTCGCCGGGCTCAGCGGACCAGATGAGGTCGGTGAGGGCGCGGCGGATGTTCTTGCCGATGGGCTGGATGTAGGAGTCGTCGACTTCGATGAGGACAGTGATGTTGTCCTCGGAGAAGCCATAGCGCTCGACGAGGAAGTGGTGCATCCTCTTGACGTCGTTGATACAGCCCTTGAGCTCGGCCTTGGTGCCCGGGTAGTTGCACCCGATCAGCAGCGCCTTCATCGCCATTTTCACGCTCGATTCCTCTTGGGCTTTCCCTGCTACGTTCCGGTTTCTCGCGTGCGAGCAAGCGAGAGAGAGAGAGAGAGAGAGAGAGAGAATGATGTGTTGCGAGTGTTGTTTGTAGGTGTTGCGAGTGAAATAGGTTAGTGAATCAACCTAGAGGGGGGTGAATAGGTTGTTGCGAAATTCTTTTGGAATCTTTTGCGGTAGAATACGTTGATATCAAAGATATATCAATAATAAATAAAGCACGTATTCATAAAGTAAATAGAATAGGGTAAGAGAGAATTGACACAAGGATTATAGTGGTTCGGCTTAATTCAAGCCTACGTCCACTCTCCACGCTGGCAGCCAACTGGCTATAATCATTATGTAGCAAACGAGAGCTGTTATAGTATACGGACTAGACTTCTTCAATGGAAAGTCTCTCCTACAGCTTCCTGTTGTTTTCGCACTATGTCTCACTCTCTTCGATACATAATTTGAACATGAAAGATTTTAGAGAACAAGTGATTTTGAAGATTCTAACATCGAGATTTTTCTACCCAGTCTCCTTATTTCCAAGCAACATCGATCCACCTTAAATAGCCTCCGTGCCTTCATACCCGTTGGCACTTACCAAAAATTCATCCAATCAACCCGTTGGACTGAATCAATTTAAGTGATCTCCTTGTCGCCGAAAACATAAGTAGACAGTAGCTCGTCAATCCTGTTCGCCCATACAATCAGGATTTTGAGTTTCCAAAATTAGATTCTTCCAAGAATAAACTTGATCTTCAACGGATAAAATCCGAAGAATAAATCTTCCAAGCTCTCGATCACAGCCAGAGATATTTCATGGTTAAGATTAGGAAATATGAAATCCAATATCTTACTTTCCTTAGCCATAAGAATAACCTGTGGCCAGCTTGTAAAAATCGCGAACTATCTTCAGACTTAGATTTGGGTCTTGAAGGTCGTCAGACTGAAACTGAGTATTGAAAGTCTTCAGACTGAAACTGTGTCTTGACTGACTTCAGACGGAAAAACTTCAGACGGTAATTTCTGGGTATGACTGTCTTTGAAAACCTTTAGACTTTGAAAACTTCAGACGAAACTGACTGAGTCTTGAAATCTTCAGACTGAACTGTTGAGGCGGTTTTGTCAACTTCAAAACTCCAAGGGATTTTTCTTCAACAATCTCCCCCTTTTTGATGGTGATAAAACCCTCGACAGATTTGCAAATTTAAAAACCTGCAAGGAAAAACTCATATATACTTTGAGGATTATTTCGCAAAACAGTGTTAGTCCAATAACAATTATCCTCACAAATATAATGATCCTGCAATCAAATTCACAAGTCTAGATCCAAATCATCAAATCAGCATAAAGTCATAGAAGTTCAAATAAACAACCCAATCGAAATCCAAAACGAAAACAGTCTAAGCAATAAAATAAAAATAAACTTCAAAAACTTCAAAAACTTCAAAATAAAAACTCTCAAAGCTTTCTCAAAGCTTCAAAAACTTCAAATCTTCAAAACCTACAATCAAATCTGCACAACTCTCCCCCTTTTTGTCCCATCAAAGAGGTAGAGTGAATGTGATAAAGTTTTGAAAGGATTTAGGGGCCTGCAGGGAAACGAACAAGTTGAAACTTGCTAAGCTCCTAGACTGACTTCTCAAGTTTGGCAAGGTTTTCCTTCGCTGAAGCTAATTCTGCACTAGTCTAATTCGATTCCATTTGTGCTCTCAGTGCATTGATCTGGTCCTGCATGTTCACTGAAGTACTCAGCAGCGCCTTTTTCAAATCTCTCATCTCGAAGTCCATCCCAAAAACCTGCTTTTTCATATCCAACATGATATCCAACAGCTATGTAAAAGCTGTGGAATTGGCATTGCTTCCACTTGGACCAGCAAAATGAGTTTGGAAACTAGGAACTTCCCTCTCAGCCCTTTCCTTCTCAATAGGTGAGGATTCTTCATGTTCAGGGAAGTGGGATGCATAAACCTCCTCGGGTCAGCACTGAGACCTACTCACATCACTAAAGTGTAGTGGCGATATTGTACCCTGTTCTGCAGCAACTCCCCCTGTGTGAATGCTAGTGGGTGGAGTAGAAAATTCATCGCCAACATCCATATCAACACTTGGATGTTTCTCGGTCTCTTCCCCAGCAAAAGATGGCTCTAATCCTGTAGCCATATCCTCTTCCTGTTTGCTTTCTTCCTCGTCCTTCTTCCTCCTTTCTTCTTCTTCTCTTCTCGGTTCTTCCTCTTCTTCTTCCCTTCTTCTTTCTTCTTTAGCTTTCCTCTGTCTCTCTTCTTCTTCTCTCTGTTCCTCTTCTCTTCTTCTCTCCTCTTCTTCTCTTCTTTTTCTTTCTTCTTCTCTTCTCTTTCTTTCTTCCTCTTTTCTCTTTCTTTCCTCTTCTCTTTTTCTCTGTCTCTCGGCTTCTTTCTCCTCTGCTTCTCTTCTCCTTCTCTCTTCAGCCTCTGTTCTCAAAAAGGCAGGGCTCCTCATCCTAGAGAGAGTGGACAGAGTCATGGCATCTTCTTCATCCTCCTCATCTTGCAGGATGATTTTCCTTCTTTTCTTTTCAGCCATGGGCTCTTTGCCCTTTCTTTTCGACGAAGCAGTGGGGATCTCTTTTGAAGGTGTTTCCCTCCTCAACCTTTCCAATGCTGCATTCAGTTCTGGAAATTTCATCTTCATCACCATTTTCTCACCAACAAGCATCGAATTCAACTTGGTTAGGCATAAAGATGCAGGGACTTGAATATTGAAATGCCTAAAAAGTTTGGTGATGATGGATGAATAAGGCAGCTGACCCTTATCCTTTACCACAGTTCTATACATATGGAAAAGAATGACATGCGGGAGAGAGAAGGGTCTGCCCTGGTTGATGGCAAACATCAGCTTTGCCTCTGTTTTGGAAACATCAGTCTTCGAGGTCGTCTTTGGCCGGATGCAGTTGATGACTATTTTATGTAACAAAACATTCGTGGCATTCATCCTAGTGTAGGATATCTTGCCTTCAACAGTTCTGTCTTGTACAATCTCCAAGGTTGCATAGGCTGTTGAGACTTTGATTGGCTAGAAACTCCTTTCCACACCAATAATGTCAGCCAGCAAGTCAACATCAACAATATAGTCTTTGTCCATGAAAGAAAAGGACAAATGATTTGCATCAAAAAAAAAATAGATTCGAGTAAAAGTAAGCCGTCAGTTCAAAGTGGGCCTCAGTCATATCCGTACAGAAATTCTCCAGTTGCAATCTAGCAAACTTTCCTCTTAAATTAATCTTTATCGAATCTAGGAAGTCAAAATCCACACTCCTCGGATTGACCACACCCCTCTTTAACAACTTCACATAAACTCGCTCATGCTTTCTGGACCGAAATAGACTTCCCGAAGGACAAACAGTATTAGCAGCCACACCAAAACGAGGTTCAAAGTGAGAGAACAGTCTCTCATCATCATCTAGGGTCTCAGCAGGAGTATTTTCAAGTGGATTACTCGAAATATTCTCCAATGTCCTTTATACAGTACCTTTATCAACAACATTTATCTTCTCCATCTCCATCAGAAACAAATACTCACTCTTGAACCCTCTTTCCTTCAAATATTCCTCGATCGTCTTAAGGCTAACCTTTCCATCCTTAAGCCTTTTATAGAGATCGTAAGCCACATTAGGTCTGAGTGTTCTTACTGGTTCTACCTCCGTAACCACTTCCTCAAAGTGTTGACTCTCAGCTTCTTGTTGAGGCGAATCTTCTTCCGTTAGATCCACTCGTGTAGGACCCTCTTGCTGTCTCTATGTTCCCCTGCTAGCAATTCTAGAAGACTTGCGAGACGACATTCTTGAAGAGCAAGCAAAGATTCAACTTGAACGCGAGGAAAAATGGAAACTTTGTGACGAGAAAGGGATGGAACAGAAACGGTAAATGGGATCTTTTAGGGTTTTGAAAGCAAAAGAGTATGAGGATGAATCGTAAATGAGTAGCTGTGAGTGAAAAGTGACGGTTCGAGAGTATAAATAGTGAGAGAGATAAACACGGGAATACGAATCGTCGCAAAAAGTAAAGGTAAAACGCCAAAAAATAAACCATAATATCGAAAAAAGAAAACTGCCTTTTGAAAATATAAACTGCCATAATTACATGTTAGAAAAAGAGTAAAAAGAGATTTTGAAATATCAAAAAGTAATTACCAAAAATAAAATAAAGTAAAGAATTAAAATACGTAAAGAGATTAAACAAACGAGTCGACAGGTTGTTCGGACTTTACCTCGAGTCCGAACCCTTTTCGGACTTTACCTTTGCGTCTCGAGCACAATCGGACTTTTTGTAGAGTCTCGAAACACTTTCAGACCTTGCTTTGAGTCCGAGCCGCCTTCGGACCTAGCGTTGAGTCCGAACCGCCTTCGGACTTAGCGATGAGTCTCGAACCGCCTTCGGACTTAGCGATGAGTCTCGAACCACCTTCGAGACTTTAATTTTGAGTCTCGATCATTTTCAAATTCCATGATACTCGGTCTTGAGCGAATTGATTCAAAGTGAGCCTTCTCTAGGGGCTTTGTGAATATATCTGCCAATTGATTCTTTGAATCCACATGCTGAATCACCACATCTCCACTTTGAACATGATCTCGAATGAAATGATGCTTGATTTCAATGTGCTTTGCTCTTGAATAAAGTATTGGATTCTTTGTGAGGTTGATTGCGCTTGTGTTGTCACATTTAATTTCCGTATGTGTTTCATCAACTCCAAAGTCTCTTAATTGCTGTTGCATCCATAGAATTTGAGAACAGCAACTTCCAAGAGCTATGTACTCTGCTTCAGCGGTTGAAAGAGCCATGGTACCCTGTTTTCTTGAGAACCAAGACACCATCATGTTTCCTAATAATTGACATGTACCTATAGTGCTTTTTCTATCCACTCTACAACTAGCAAGGTCAGCATCAGAATATCTTAGGAGAGTAAAATCTCCTTGCTTAGAATACCACAGACCTAGTTTAGATGTAGTTGCAACATATTTAATGATACGCTTAACAGTAGTCATATGAGATTCTTTAGGGTTAGATTGAAATCTAGCACATATGCAAACACTAAACAAAATGTCAGGTTTAGAAGCTGTAAGGTAAAAAAGTGACCCGATTATACTTCTGTATAGTTTTTGGTCTACACTCTTTCCTTCTTCATCTTTATCCAGCTTTGATGAGCTTGACATAGGAGTTTTTGTTTTCTTGCAATTCTCCATTCCAAACTTCTTGATAAGGTCTTTTGCATACTTCTCTTGATGGATGAAAGTTCCTTCACTTGATTGTTTGACTTGAAGTCCCAAAAAGAAGTTTAGTTCTCCCATCATGCTCATCTCAAATTCATTCTGCATACTCTTTGAAAAATTCTTGCAAAGTTTCTCATTAGAAAAACCAAAAATAATATCATCAACATAAATTTGAACAAGTACGAAATCCTTGCCTTCTCTTTTTATAAATAAGGTAGTATCTACTTTACCTTTAGAGAAGCCATTTTGAATTAAGAAGTTGCTTAACCTTTCATACCATGCTCGGGGTGCTTGTTTTAAACCATATAAGGCTTTCTTCAGCTTGAAAACAAGGTTTGGTCTTTTAGGATCTTCAAATCCTGGTGGTTGTTCTACATAGACTTCTTCTTGGATAATTCCATTTAGGAATGCACTTTTCACGTCCATTTGGAATAACCTGAAATTTTTAAAGCAAGCAAAAGCAAGTAATCTTATAGCTTCTAACCTTGCCACTGGAGCATAGGTTTTATCATAGTCGATGCCTTCTTCTTGTGTGTAGCCTTTTGCCACAAGTCTTATTTTATTCCTTACCACTTTTCCTTGTTGATCAAGCTTGTTCCTGAAAACCCATTTGGTACCAATGATTGATTTACCTTTTGGTTTAGGAACTAGCTCCCAAACGTTGTTAATTTTGAATTGATTCAGTTCTTCTTGCATTGCTTCAATCCAGCTTTTATCTTTCAATGCATCTTCTATGTTTTTCGGTTCGATCTCAGAAATGAGTGCAAGAGTACTAGAAGCTTCGCGTCTTTTAGATTTTTCCTTTCTACAACTCCATTTTGTTGTGGAGTGTATGGGGATGAAAAATTATGTTGAATACCATTGTCATCACAGTATTTAGCAAAATCATGATTTTCAAATTCTCCACCATGGTCAGTTTTAATACTTGAAATCTTATAACCTTTTTCAATTTGAATTTTCTTTGCAAACTTAGTAAAATGAGTCAATGCATCAGATTTATTTGCAAGAAAGAAGACCCAAGTAAAACGAGAATAGTCATCAACTATAACCAAGCAATATCTTTTACCTCTAATACTTTGAACTCTTGTTGGCCCGAATAAATCCATGTGTAATAGCTACAAAACACGATTAGTTGATACTTGATTTATAGATTTAAAGGAATTTCTAACCTGTTTTCCAAGTACACAGGGAGTGCATAATTCATGCTTTTGATACTTGAGGTTAAGAAGTCCCCGAACAAGTTTTTTGGATGACACTTTTGCGATTTGCTTCAGGTTGACATGTCCAAGCTTCCTATGCCAGAGAATGACTTCATCTTGAATCGATATCAAGCATTGAGGACTGTCAGACCTTACGTCTAGCAAATAAATATTTCCATGTCTTCGTCTAGTAAAGGATTGTGAGAGATCCTTGCTTGTTCCAGAACATGTATCTTCTTGAAAGTTAATTTTGTATCCAGAATCGCATAATTGACTAATACTCAATAGATTGTAGTTCAATCCTTCAACAAGAGAGACATTGTTGATTGTGAGATTTCCAATCATCACAGCTCCTTGACCAACAATCTTTCCCTTGTTGTTACTACCAAAAGAAACATTTCCTCCTTTTATATGAGAGAGTTTTGTAAAACAACTTGAGTCTCTGTCATGTGTCTTGAACATCCACTTTGTCCAAATACCACTTGATTTTCTTCTTGAAGGTAACTGCATTTAAAAGAAAGACTCATGTCTTCTTTGGTACCCAAACCTTCTTGAGTCCATCATTGTTAGTAGTATAAACAGTCTTTGCTTGACTCTTCTTAACAGGTCTCCAAACTTTGGGACATTCCTTTTCAAAATGATCTACACTTTTACATTTTGAACAAGTAAGAGCATTTCTACCAACAGACTTTACAAAAACCTTTTGGAAATGATTTTTATAAAAAGTTTTTGTTGGCCTATTCCTAATTCTTTCCTTTACCTTTGGGAAATCGATCAAAGGAACGGTTTCTTGTGTCATTCCTAGACCGGATTTATTAAAGTAAGGTCTTTGAATAGAAAGAATTTTATCCAACTTTTCAGAACCCATTGAAAATTTCTTTGAGACTTTCAATAAATCTTTTTTCAAGCAAGCATTTTCTTTTGAAAGTTCATTCTCATTTTCTTTTGAAACAGCAAGAGACTTGTCTAGACTTTCAACTTTTTCAAATAAAATCTTTTCTTGTTGTTTCAGTTTGGAATTCTCCTTTTCAGTTCAGAAATCCTTTTAAGAGAGCCTTTAAGACTGAGACAAAGTTCATCAATGTATTTTGATACTTTGGTAGGAATTTTTGAGTTTCTAACCTTGATACCACCGTTTGAGTCGGAGTCTGAATCTGAGTCTGAGTCTGAGTTAGAATTTGAGTCTAAGTCTGAGTTTGCCATAAGACATATGTTTGCATATTCTTCATCACTCTCCTCATATTCAGTGTCACTCCACGTTTCAGTTTTGAGTGCTTTCTTGAACTTTTCAGGTTTCCCTTTCTTTTTCTTCAATAAGGGACGGTTGGTCCGATGTGTCCCTTTTTCTTGCATTCAAAACAAACAACTTCTTTGCTGGTATCTTCTTCTTCATTTGATCTCCTTTGAAATATTTAATTGTTTTGTTTCTTTCCATTGAACCTTCTACCTTTTCTATTTAACCTTCTGAATTTTCTAATCAGAAGTGTCAATTCTTCATCATCCAAGTCTTCTTCTGAATCTATAACATCAGAATCATCATTAGATTTTAAAGCAATTGACTTCTTACCTTTTGTGTCAAATTCCTCATTGAATTGCTCGACTTCATAGGATTGAAGTGTGCCGACCAATTCATCCACTGAAAGAGGCATGATCCTTTGTGTTTCTCTTATAGATGTCTTGACGTGATTCCAATCTTTGGAGAGCCCTCTCAACAGTTTATTGACCTTCATAGGTCCCGAGATTGGCTGTCCTTGGTATGCCAAGCCGTTTACAATTTCTGTAAATCGACTAAATATATCCGTGATGGTTTCTCCTGGCTTCATTTTGAAGGCTTCATATTGACCAAGAAGGATATTGATCTTGGTTTCTTTGACTCGATCTATTCCTTCATAGGTGATGTGCAATCTATCCCAAACTTCTTTGGCTGTTTCACAAGATGAAATTCTATTATATTCAGTAGGAGATAATGCACAATAGAGAGAGTAGATAGCTTTTGCATCAAGGGCTTGTCTCTTTGAGACATCGGTGTGCGTTGTTCCCACTCCATCAGGTAATTCTTTCCCTGTGATAGATACAGCTTTAGGAGTAATTCCATTTTCCACTACATCCCATTCCATAGGATCTTTGGATCTTAGGAATGCCTTCATCTTGTTTTTCCATACGTTGTAATCCTTGCCATCGAAGTAGGGAGGTCTTGTATTGCTTTGCCCTTCAATTAATCCCGGAGCCAAAACACTAGCCATAGATCTTTAGCTTCGAAGTAATAACACTTCTAATGAATAAGCAACCCGCCCGATACCAATTGAAATAGGCTAGTGAATCAACCTAGAGGGGGTGAATAGGTTGTTGTGGAATTCTTTTGGAATCTTTTACGATAGAATACGTTGATATCAAAAATATATCAATAATAAATAAAGCACGTATTCATAAAGTAAATAGAGTAGGATAAGAGAGAATTGACACAAGGATTATAGTGGTTCGGCTTAGTCCAAGCCTACGTCCACTCTCCACGCTAGCAGCCAACTGGCTGTAATCACTATGTAGCAAACGAGAGCTGTTACAATATACGGACTAGACTTCTTCAATAGACAGTCTCTCTTACATCTTCCTGCTGCTTTTGCACTATGTCTCACTCTCTTCGATACACAATTTGAACATGAAAGATTTTAGAGAACAAGTGATTTTGGAGATTCTAACATCGAGATTTTTCTACCCAGTCTCTCCTTATTTCCAAGCAACATCGATCCACCTTAAATAGCCTCCGCGCCTTCATACCCGTTAGCACTTACCAAAAATTCATCCAATCAACCCGTTGGACTGAATCAATTTAAGTGATCTCCTTGTCGCTGAAAATGTAAGTAGACAGTAGCTCGTTCAATCTGTTCGCCCATACAATCGGGATCTTGAGTTCCCAAAATTAGATTCTTCCAAGAATAAACTTGATCTTCAACGGATAAAATCCGAAGAATAAATCTTCCAAGCTCTCGATCACAGCCAGAGATATTCTAGGGTTAAGATTAGGAAATATGAAATCCAATATATTACTTTCCTTAGCCATAAGAATAACCTATGGCCAGCTTGTAAAAATCGCGAACTATCTTCAGACTTAGATTTGGGTCTTGAAGGTCGTTAGACTGAAACTGAGTCTTGAAGGTCTTCAGACTGAAACTGTGTCTTGACTGACTTCAGACGGAAAAACTTCAGACGGTAACTTCTGGGTCTTACTGTCTTTGAAAACCTTTAGATTTTGAAAACTTTAGACGAAACTGACTGAGTCTTGGAATCTTCAGACTGAACTGTTGAGGCTATTTTGTCAACTTCAAAACTCCAAGGGATTTTTCTTCACCAGTGAGGAGAGGAAAGTGAATAAGAGATAACCAAGGGGAGAGAGAGAGAGAGAGAGAGAGAGAGAGAGAGAGAGAGAGAATCGTGAAAAACCTAACACCTGTTGTGGTAAGGGGAGGAGCTGGGGGAGAGAGTGCTTTTATGGCAGAAGGGAAGCAAGGGAGGGTTTTTGGGGGGTGGGGAGTTTGATAGCTGTTGCTGTCGTCGCTGCTGCGGGTGTTGTTGCTGTAGGAGTTCTTGTTGCGGTTGCAGTGCGAGTGGGAAGTGGAAACAATGGAATCGTCGGGAATTTCGTAATGTTTTTTTTTTTAATCGGTTGCGGTGCGAGAGGGAATTGGAAACAATGGAATGTCTTTTTTAATGTCTGTTTTAAAATTCCCGACGATTCCATTGTTTCCACTTCCCTCTCACACCGCAACCGATTAAAAAAAGACATTACGAAATTCCCGATTTCAGCTGTTGGACTTGGATCCTATAAAACAGCGATTCCATTGTTTCCACTTCCCTTTCGTACTGCAACAACGATTCCATTGTTTCCACTTCCCTCTCGCACTACAACCGCAACAAGAACTCCTACAGCAACAACAATAGCAGCAGCGATGACAGTAACAGCTATCAAACTCCCCACCCCCCAAAAACCCTCCCTTGCTTCCCTTCCGCCACAAAAGCACTCTCTCCCCCAGCTCCTCCCCTTACCACAACGGGTGTTAGGTTTTTCACGCCTCTCTCTCTCTCTCTCTCTCTCTCTCTCTCTCTCTCTCTCTCTCTCTCTCTCTCTCTCTCCTTGGTTATCTCTTATTCACTTTCCTCTCCTCGCAACACCTGCAAACAACACTCGCAACACAGCATTCTCTCTCTCTCTCTCTCTCTCTCTCTCTCTCTCTCTCTCTCTCTCTCTCTCTCTCTCTCTCTCGCTTGCTCGCACGCGAGAAACCGGAACGTAGCAGGGAAAGCCCAAGAGGAATCGAGCGTGAAAATGGCAAGGAAAGCGCTGCTGATCGGGTGCAACTACCCAGGCACCAAGGCCGAGCTCAAGGGCTGTATCAACGACGTCAAGAAGATGCACCACTGCCTCGTTGAGCACTACAACTTCTCCGAGGACAACATCACCGTCCTCATCGACGTTGACGACTCCTACATCCAGCCCACCGGCAAGAACATCCGCCGCGCCCTCACCGACCTCATCTGGTCCGCTGAGCCCAGCGACTTCCTCTTCATCCACTACAACGGACACGACACCCGCTTCCCCGCGGGTGAGGAGGATGACACTGGCTACCACGAGTGCATCGTCCCCCGCGACATGAATCTCATCACCGGTACCGTGCCCTGTTTCTTTCTTTTACGTCGATCGCCTCCAATTTGCTTGGCCTCTAGCTACCAAACACGTCATCCTAGGACAGAAGAGATGGGGATCATTGTCTTTTTTCCTTTTAGGGAATCATCTGAGAAATTTCAATATGCTTGAGTCGATTTATTTGAATCAAATGTTTGATTATAGCGGTACAAGATTTGGACCGTGGCTAAAGCTTGCTCAGTTTTTGTGTGGTCCGATGTTTTCAATCTCAACTATGCGGATGGACTCGCTCATCCATGTCTAATCTAACCCCTATGGATAGTATGATTCTACTTCTCCGTGCCCCGTAAACTTGCGAGTGGGCCCCACATACTTCTCACGTTGCAAAACGACATGTAGTTAACATCATCTCTCATGGATCAATAACCGCTTGATTCTAGTTCCTTAGTTTTGTGATTTCATCCGTTCATTCGTACACATGTATCATGTTCTTAATCATAATCTATGAAGTCCATTCGATCCTAGTCACAGATGCTGACTCGCCGTTATTGAACAACAGACGATGACTTCAGGGAGTTTGTCGACCAAGTCCCTGAAGGCTGCCGCCTCACAATTGCACTCGTAGTAGCCAGTATCGTCTTCCTTGCCTATCTCGGCGAGGAGGCGGGTGCCGTGCCCACCATATTGGATGAAGAGGAAGTCGCTAGGCTTGGCGGACTGGAGGAGGTTGGCGAGGGCGTAGCAGATGTTCTTGCGGGTGGGCTGGACGTAGGAATCATTGATGTTGATGATGACGATGATGTCGTCTTAGGAGAACTCGTAGCACTCGACGAGGCAGCGGTGCATCCTCTTAACGTCGTTGATGCAGCCGTTGAGCTCGGCCATTGCACCCCATCGACAGCGCTTTCCTCGCCAGTCTCACACTCGACTCCTCGTGGGCTTTCCCCGCTACGTTCTGGTTTCTCGCGTGCATGTGCGCGAGAGAGAGAGAGAGAGAGAGAGAGAGAGAGAGAGAGAGAGAGAGAGAGAGAGAGAGAGAGAGAGAGAGAGAGAGAGAGAGAGAGAGAATGATCTGGAACTATCATTCAAGATCGGAAGGATGAATTGGGAGAGAATTTCCCGCATTAAGACACTCGTGGATATTTTTGAAGAACGATGAACAGTTGCGTGTTAGTTGGAGTGGTGTTGGCCACACTGATAGTCGTTAGGGATGATGTAGGCTTCAACTTGAAAATCAGGAGAAAGAGATGTTGGACGCAAATTGCGCAACCCCAAGATCTCCATAACTAGAACAAGAACACATATCTAAAGAGTAAAAGATTAACGCACCTGTTTTAGGATCTCGTTCTTGAAAGCGGACGCGGAAAGGGATTGCCCACACATCAAGGGGTTTATCCACGTATCCAATCCTTCTCCTCTATTACCCTTCGTATCACTGGCTCAATGAGACCGCCCCTTACGATTGACGTTAGAATAACGTCCCTTAGGTGAGGATATGTGAGGTTAGGGTTAGAGGAGAGACTTGAGCACTATTTATAGAGTTTCCAGCCAGTCCCCCTCATTACGGGCCAAGCTCAACTCAGCCCACACTAGCCAGCCCCATATTAGACTAATTAAGAAACCTTCTATCTCACTTTAGACCAAACCTCGTAAAACGGTAAATGGCAAATAACAACATCAATTAATTTAGTCCACATTAGAGGAAAACTCTTACATTCTCCCACTTGGACTATATTAATGAAATTGTATTGTATGTGCGCACATTGGTCCAGAGATAATTCTTAATAGTCAATCCTATTCCATAAAGTCTCCAACACCGAATCATGGCGGTAACTGCATGTATACACACAGAACCTTCCATGGTGTCGCGACCTTCCCGAGGGTGAAGTTTTCAAAGAAAGGCTATTGGATTACTAAGTCCGAAGACTTGGCACAGACCCTCCCAAGTCCTACCAATCGCGACTTGATACTAGAAATTATCTCATTTAAACATGCAATGATACTTAAATTGGAGCCGCCACTAACCAATTAGGGATGGTTAGAAACCCAAATAAAGTATGGGAGAATACTTTATTTTGTTTACAAACCAGAGATTCATTAATTTCGGGGACATGGTTACGCTAGAAAAATCTAACGCCCTTTCGGTACCTTGTCATTAAAAAAATATTTTTTGCAGGCAGTCTTGATTAACTTTTAACCTAAGCTACTAACATGCAAATGGTGGTCATGCGGGTGCACAATTAATGAAATAACATCCAATCAAATGAAGCAATAAATTGTAAGAAATTATAAACTACAACCTTACAAAAATGCTAATGAAAATGCATGCCCTAAACATGATTTCTAAACTACATGACACCTAATTTTTTTTTTTTTAAATTTAATTATATGCAATCTTAATCTAAATTTGATATGCATGAGTTTTACTTTAATAAACAAATTCTAATTAAACCTATTATGGAAATTATTTGACATGCATGTAAATATTTTTGATTTTTTTATTTGAAATTCAGAATTAATAAAACCCTAATTAAACTATCTAAAATGATCAGTTTAATTTAAACTATATCCTATCATTAAAGCTATTCTAAAAAAATAATGAGATGTGCTAACACTATTTAAAATAGTTCTAATTAAAAAAACATTTAGAAGTATAATCTAAAGAAACTATAATCCTAAAAATGTAGTCCTACCTTAATAAACCTAAATGCTCTAATGCAATATTTAGATTTTTATGATTTTTTTTTTATTTTTTAATGTTTTTTATTTTTTTATTTTTTCAAAACAAGTAATTATTTTAAAACAACAAAGATAAGAATTAAAATAACTGAAAAAATAATCTGTTGTCTCACGATTAAATTAACAACTATTTCAACTCTATAATGATTTAACAACTAAAATATTATCAAACTTCCTAAAAATTAAAGTAATTAAAAAAATGACCCGACGTCTTACGAGTCAAATTAATAATTACCATAATTTGGGATAAAAACACCTACGGTTAATGTCTAATAGAATGATAAAAGAAAAGCATATCTCACTATTCTAAATAATAACAAAAGTAAATAAGATAAAGGTTAGTGAAAATAAGAATAAAAATAAAATATTAAACTACCTAATTCTTTCTTTTTTTGTTTTGTTTTTTTTTCTTTGGTCGCCGGTTCGGATTTCACCGTCGGTCGCCGGTCGTTGGAGCTTCGGCGAGGAGGATGAGGAGCGGCGTGCGCGGCGGCTCCGGTGCGGCAAATCGGGGACCGAGATTGGCGAGGCGTGGTGCGGGCGATGGACTTCAAATCTGGTTCGGGCTCGGCGTCGCGGCTCGGCAGCTGGGATTAGGGCGCCGAGGCTTCGTCGAGGCGGCGGTGCGTCGGATCGCGCGGCGACCACTTCGGGTCGACGCGGGCGGGGGCAGCGGGGGTTGCGGCGAGGAGGAAGGGTGCGACGGAGCTCGAGATCCACCGCAAAGAGCTGCCGGCGTCGGCGCTGAGAGAGCAAGGAGGTCGACGAGCAAATTTGGACGCAAGTGCTGCAGGCTTTCGGGCTCGTTGAGTAGATTTGGGCGGAGGAGGATCACGACGGCAAGGATCGGCAAGGCGGGGCGGTTAGATCGCCGCCGGATCTGGGAGTTGCAGGCAACGAGATCGATCTGCTTGGTTGATAGGCGCTGGGGCTCGCGAGTGGAGATGCGGCGGCGGGGCGTCGAGGCGCTGGGGCTTCGGGCGCCGGGGATTCGGCGATGGGGTGGCGCGGCGGCGACGGACAAGCGGCGAGCAGACGGCGCCGGTGCCAGCGTCGGCAGAGACAAACCCCCCCTCCCAAGGAAGATGAACGGTCGTGGGGAAAGCTTTTTTTTACTTTTTATTTTTTTTTCCTTTTTTTTCTCTCACTTCTGTCTCTCACCTCTCTTTTCCTTCTGCACTCTTCCTTTTCACTTTTCACTTCACCTTTTGACTTTTCTCCCCTTCTCTTCTCTCTCTACTTCTTCCACAAAACCCAAGCCCTCTTCTCTGTTTTCTCTGTTTTCACTTTTCAATTTTTTTTTCACGAAAGAAGCCCCCTAGCGTGTGAAGCCGTACCCCCATATTTATATCCAAAAACGAATCAGTCTATTTCTCAAATATATCGACCTAACTGTTGAAGATAACTCAAAATATTAAAGATAAAGCTTTGTTAACCAACTTAAAAAATCTTTTGAAATCTCCATCCACAACAAAATATTTTAGATTATTCCTTATCCTCCTTAATATTCCTAATGATTTTATCACCAAAAGACTAAAGATAAGATTGCAAATCCGATTTTTTAAAATCCCAAAAACCACCGTAATATCTCCTCAAATCTCAATTAATTAATAAAAAGAACCAAGGGCTTGGGCTAATTTGTTCCTTCCATGGGCCTAGCTCGGCCTGCCGAACTAGAGCTCAAAAATATAAATTTGATCCATTCCACCACCGGCACAAAAAAAGTTAAATTAAAATAAATGCACCTAAACCTATGTATTAGGCAACTAATTTTTTTTTTTTAGGGATAAAACTAACCCTTAATTTTTATGCAATAAATGATCGAACCGCCAAAATTTAGGTGTCAACAGCTGCCCCTATTTGAAGGTGAGCTCGTAGAGGTTGCCTTCAAAGATAAATTGAGACCTAAATGTGGATCATATGCATGCATTGAATTTTTTTATTTTTTTTTTTTTTTTTTTAGAAATGGACTCTAATGTAATAAAGAAATGCCATGTAAATGCAATGATTTGGTCATGAACATTGATTTCCACGTGTCTATGACCAATGAAATGCGAATGTAAAAAAGAACATGTACCATGCAATAAAGAATGCCATGTAAATGCAATGATTTGGTCATGAACATAGATTTCCACATGTCTATGACGAATGAAATGCAAATGCAAAGAAGAACATGTACCTCTTACTTGTCTGTGGACTTTGGTGTAAAATGATTCCCATGAGACCCGACAATCATCTGGAACTCCCTTCAGATAATTGAAAGGTTCAAAGTCTTTAGGGATTTGGAATTCTCATAAGATTCCGAGCACCTGGAAATTGCATCAAGTACTTGAAATTTCAAAAATCTAAACATCATGTCAAACATTTGAAAACATTTTCTGAACATCTGGAAATCTCATCAAATGTTTGGAAAGACAAACACTTGGAAGTCACATCAAGCGTTTAAAGGTTCAAATATCCAGAATTCACACTAGACATTTGGAAATATTTACTAAACATCGGAAATCACATCAGATATTAGAAAAGACAAACACTTGGAAGTCACATCAAGCATTTAAAGATTCAAATATTTGGAATTCACACTAGACATTTGAAAACATTTTATAAGTGGGTACTTGGAATTCTCATCAAGTATTCAAATTCAGGGTTTCAAAGACAAATCCTTTGGTCTTTGAGGAAAAATTCATTTCTTAAAGCGTGAATCTCTTGAACATGCTAAATGAGATACTTTTGGTGTGAAAAGGCTTTTCACTCACTCTCATTTGGGAGGGGTCATTTGTCCCGACCATTGATGCGGGAATATATCACTTAGTCTTATCATCATCTTGTCGACAAGAGTTTGAATTTTCTTGCAAGCAGTCCGACCTTACCAATCGAGAGGCCTTTGACAGAATGCGTAATGTGGGCTTGGTCAAAGGCTTAACAAAGGAACTCTTTGAGTCAAGGCAATTGAAAGAATAATTCTGTAATCATCTCCGGGTTTACAAGTCAAGAAGCCTGCAAAAATGAGAAAGAAGTAGTCCTGCTCGCACTTCTTCGAGCAATGCTTAAAACATGCGAACCTCTATGTTAATTTAAGTGCCCTAATCTGAAGAGATTTTGTAAGGGACGTAACATAGGCTGGGTTCATGGGTTGAGAAACGAAATGATCGTTAGGCTCAAAAAGTGTTTTGGGGTCAAAGTTGGTAATCATCTTGACACTTCCACCAATTTTCTTTTTCTCCATCATTGAGAATTTTTCATATCACAACTCCATTGATTGCAATATCTGAGTATTTTTGGTACCACATTATTGGGGGGGTACGACTTCAACCAATGTTTGATTTTTTTTTTCATTGTTTCATTTTTTTTTTTTGTGGGTGTTGGCCTTGCTTTTACCAGGCACACTGCTTTTTTCATGCCCCTCTTTTTTTGCACTCACTTTCTTTGGACTTACACATTTTTCATCAGCATTGTAAGCCATGTTTCTTGAATGATTTTTTTTTTTTTTGTCTTGCCCCGTGTTTTTTGTCTTGCCCCAGTGTGGGGGATGATCATCAATTGGGTTCAATGTGAAATGAGTTCATAGGCTCAAATGGGCTAAGCAATGGATAAAAGTGTGTAGGATAGAGAAAGAAATGCTCTCCGTCGTCCTAAGGCACTTAAACTACCATATGAATTCAATGTAATAGCATGACTTGAAGATTAATACAAATGAGAGCAGGAAAAATTCTTTTTCATTTTCCTCACCTTATAATGCTATCTTACCTCCAACTTGCCCCAATGTGGGGTGGTCCTTGACAGGGGTAGTATGAAAGAAATTCTTCAAGTATTTGGGCTCAAAGAAGGGTCGAACAAGGGTTCATTAGTAGGGAAATGAATGCCTCTTGTCATTTCAGTTGTCGTACCTTTCGCAAGAAAATTCTTCGCCTTGAAAAACAAAATGTTTCCATACTCAACTCACAATGTATAGACAAGGGACTGTGTATGGGATAAGGCTTGCCTTTCAGGTCTCATTTAGCATGATCAAGTAACTCGACATCTTTCACTGAATTATCCATTTTGATAAATTTCAAGTGGAATTGACAAACTGCACAATATCATGTGAAAGCATTCTATAATGACACCTCAGATCATAAAGTCAAAATTATTAGGTGTCCATGTCTTGCCCCCTCTTTGTAAGGGAGCTCATAGAGGTTCCTTACAAAGATAGTGGACACCGTCATTCATATGCGTTCTTCGCACCTGCAAAAATAAAACATACATCATTACACACTAAAGATTTGACCAACTTTGATCGAGAGAAAGGCTTTTACGAGCTCTTTTTATTCATGGATAGTATTTCTTTACAGCATCAGAATTTACAGGATTCATGAATTCCCGCCCATCCATTTCTGCTAAGATTAAAGCACCTCCAGGAAGTACTTTCTTCACGATGTATGGCCCCATGTAATTTGGAGTGAACTTGCCGTGGGGATCAAGGTTAATTGGCAGCATCTTGCGTAGCACCAAATCATGAACCTTTAAATGTCTTGGACGAACCTTCCAATTGAAAGACTTGGCCACACGTTGTTGATAACACTGGCCATGACATATGGCCTTCAGCCGTTTTTCATCAATCATGTTGAGTTGGTCATACCTCTGCTGTGTCCATTCAGCTTCCGTCAGCTTAGACTGAGACAGTACTCTTAGAGAAGGGATTTCTACCTCAACCGGTAAGACCGCCTCCATACCATACACCAGAGAAAAAGGAGTTGCCCCAGTAGAGGTACGAATTGAAGTCCTATACGCCATTAGAGTGTAAGGGAGCCTTTCATGCCAGTCACGATAGTTATCAGCTATCTTTGCCAGAATTTTCTTGATGTTCTTATTCGCTGCTTCAACCGCACCATTCATCTGAGGGCGATAAGGCGATGAATTCAAATGACGAATTTTGAACTCCTTGAACAAACCATTGACAAGCTTGTTATTTAGGTTCGTCCCATTGTTTGTGATGATGGCTTCAGGCACGCCATAACGGGCAATGATATCATGTCGCACGAATTTCACAACATTCTTTGCGGTAACAACTGCATAAGAGGCTGCCTCTATCCATTTTGTGAAATAATCGATGGTGACAAGGATGAAACGATGACCATTCGAAGCTTTTGGGTTAATTGGGCCGATTACATCGATGCCCCACATTGAAAAAGGCCATGGTTCCGACAATTGATGCAGCTCATTTGGAGGAACATTTATCTTGTCTCCATAAATCTGACAACGGTGACAACTCCGGACATGTTGAATGCAATCAGTCTCCATGGTCAGCCAGAAGTAACCTAGCCTCATAATCTTCTTTGCTAACATGTAGCCGCTCATGTGAGGCCCACACACTCCTTCATGTATTTCTTCCATCAACTAAGTAGCTTCTTTAGCATCGACACATCTAAGTCGGACGAAATCAAAGGACCGTTTGTATAATGTATCCCCACTGATAAAGAACTTGGAGGCAAGTTTCATAAGATGCTTCCGGTCAGCTGGATTGCTACCTTCTGGGAACTCTTGCATTTGGATGTAGGTCATGATGTCATAGTACCATGGTTTTCCATCTGGCTCTCCTATCACTACCATGCAATAGGCTGGCTTAGCAAGCACTTCAATCTTTAAAGGTGCAATTTCTAGTTCTTCTGTAACTTTGAGCATAGACGACAAAGTTGCAAGTGCATCTGTGAACTGATTATGGGACCTTGACAAGTATTCGAATGATATCTCGTAAAACTCCTTCACAAGGTCTTCCAGGTAATCATGGTAAGGGACTAATTTGGCATCTATAGTCCTCCATTTTCCAATGGTCTGGAGGATAATAAGTGTCGAATCACCAAACACCTTCAATTTGCTAATCTTCATTTCCATGGCTACCTGCAGGCCGAGAATACATGCTTCATATTCAGCTATGTTGTTGGTGCAAGGAAATACCAACTTTGCAGCTACAGGATAGTGTTGGCCATCAGGAGAAATCAGAACCGCTCCAGTACCGAACCCGGATAGGTTAACTGCACCATCAAAGAACATAGTCCACAACTCTTTTTCCATTGTCAAAATGCGATCATCCAGAGAATGGTACTCATCTTCATCCTGCATAGTGCCATTTGCTAACATATCTGCAATTACTCGACCTTTCATTGATTTCTGCGGTACACTTTGCACATCAAACTCGGAAATCAGGATTTGCCATTTCGCTAATTTCCCCACCAAAGCTGGCTGTTCTAACATGTACTTGATAGGGTCATTCTCACAAACTAGAAATGTCTGGTAATGCAAGGTGTATTGCCGCAGTCTGTGTAGAACCCATACTAGAGCGGCACACGTCTTTTCAACATCAGAGTAGTTCATTTCTATTGTTGAGAACTTTTTGCTTAAGTAGTAAATGGCACATTCCTTCTTGTCTGTCGATCTTTTTTGAGCCAGCATTGCCCCCAATGACTCTCTATTAATTGTGAGATAGAGAATTAAAGGTTGCCCTGGTGTCGGAGGAACGAGTATCGGTGGGTTCATCAAATATCGCTTCAACTCTTCAAATGCTTCTTGGCATTCATCATCCCATTTAATTTGCGCATTCTTTTTGAGAAGCTTGAAGAAAGGCTTGAAAGTTTCAGAGAGCTGGGAGATGAACCGAGCTATATAGTTCAATCTCTCTAAAAGACTTCGAACTTCTTTCACCGTGGTTGGAGAGCGCAAATCACAAATTGCTTTAACTTTTGAGGGATCAATCTCAATGCCCCTACCACTGACCATGAAACCCAATAATTTGTCAGAAGTTGCTCCAAACACACACTTTGCCGGATTAAGACGTAATTTGAATTCACGAAGTCATTCAAATAACTTCTTTAAGGTCTCGACGTGATCTTCCCCTTGTTAGGTTTTGGCAATCATATCATCAACATATATTTCCACCTCTTTGTGCATCATATCATGGAAAAGCGCTACCATAGCCCGTTGATATGTTGCCCCGGTATTCTTAAGGCCAAAAGGCATGACCCTATAGCAAAAGGTTCCCCATGGGGTGATGAATGCCGTTTTTTCTTTGTCTTTTTCACTCATCCTGATCTGATTATATCCAGAAAATCCATCCATAAAAGAAAAGAGATCAAAGCCTGCGGTACTATCCACGAGAACATCAATGTGACGCAGCGGAAAATCATCTTTGGGGCTAGCTTTGTTCAAGTCTCTATAGTCGACACTGAGACTCTAATGCGACCATCTTTTTTTGGCACTGGCACTATGTTTGCTATCCACTCAGGATACTGTGATACTTCGATGAATTTCACATCAAGGAGCTTCATGACTTCCTCCTCTATTTTCTTGAACTCTCCGTAATTTTTGCTTCTTGGGAGGTACATCAGGATTAGTCGGGAGACAATGTTCAACAATGGATGGATCCAGACCCGGCATATCAGCATAAGACCAGGCAAAGACATCCTGGTATTCCTTCAAAGAATGGGTCAAGCGTTGATCTTCAGGTTTGGTCAAGTCCGCCCGATTGTGACCTCCTTGGTATCTTCGTGTCACTAAGATTTATAGTGACGGTTTGTCCAGCGGTGATTGGTTTCGAATTTTCTTGCTGCTCCCAACTACGTTGATTATCCGTTGAATCATCTTGATCCTCATAACTTGGACTTGGCGCTTCATCTTCATTAAAACAAATGTGCGCAGGGTTGCACCTGAAACATAAAGTAGATAATTAAAAGAAACAAATAGGGTAAAATTAGATGCATGCTGAAAAACTATTTTGTTCTGAAAATTTTTTTAAAAGGGAACATGAAGAAGCCCAGCCTTCAGAATTAGCTCCTTGCCGTTTTCTTTTGGTAGGATTTCATCACAGGGCTAGTTTGGTGTACTTCAACATGCCCTTAAAACATGAAAAATCTCCATGTATTTTATTGGATGAAAAGCAAATTACATTACTGAAATAAGGGAAATTTTAGGAATGAAAATCCTAACAAGCAAATATGGAAAGCAATGAAAATTCCTACGCAGAGGAATGTGCAATTAATTAAAATTCTCCTACTCTCGAGCTTCGTCGATGGCAAACACTAAATTCTCCTCGAACAGTTCGATCATCCCTTCGAGTGTGTCGTCTTTTCCAGTGGATCGAGTGGTGTCTGCAACCAGCTTGTCTCCCTCTTCAACAGGAATAACATCAATGTCAGCAACTAGAGGCTTGGAGTGTTGAACACAGCTATCAATCGCTCCTTCTTCTTCATGCATCATCTTCGCAGGCCCAAGGAATGTGGACTTAATATGGGGTATAATAAAGCCAGATCGTCCTCGCCCCCTTCCTCTACAAGGTCATCCACCTCTACCACGATAACCTAATCCTCTTGTATATGAATTCCGCCCAGCCTCAATTGGTTGGCGAGTGCCTTGACCATGTCGACCTAAACCAAGTGCACGGAGTAAAGCCACTTCCTACCATGATTTTGCCTACCATGATTGACGACTTTGACAATCTAGGAGTGGGTAAGGTAGTGCCTTGAGCAACATGAATGGTCGAAACCAACTCACATGCTTGGAAACTGGATTCTTCTTTACCATCTGGTTCAATATACGGGATAGCCGTCTCGTGATAAATATTGAACTCGTCTTCTCCTCGAACCGTAATAAGCTTCCCTTCCATCACAAACTTCACTTTCTGGTGGAGACTCGAAGAAACTGCTTTTGCTGCATGAATCCATGGATGACCTAACAAGAAGTGGAATGCTGTAGGTATGTCCAAGACCTGAAAAACTGCACTAAATAACATTGGCCCTATTTGCAGGTCTAGATCAACTTCCCCAACTACTTCTTTTTTGGTCTCGTCAAATGCTCGGACAGAGGTCTTAGCCACGTGCATTTTCCCCAAATCATAACCAAGACGCTTTAGGGTTGCTAGGGGGCATATATTCAGAGCTGATCCATTATCAATGAGTACGCGGGACACCAAGGTATCTCGACACTTGGTTGAGATATAAAGGGCCTTGCCGTGCCCTGCTTCTTCATCTGGGATTTCATCATCTGAGAAAGTAATGGTCCTTTAACAAAATGGTCCCCACAAATTCTTCCAGCTTCTCAGGTTCAATGGACTCCGGGACATGTATTTCATTAAGGACTTTCATCAAGGACTTTTGATGTTTCTCCAATGTCAAAAGCAACTCTAATATGGAGATCGTGCCGGCATTTTGCAAAGTTGGTCCACTACATTATACTCGCTTGCCTTAATTACGGCTAAAAATTCTTTAGCCTCCTCATCGGTAACTGGCTTGACAGGTTGTGAGTTGGCCTGAGCATAAGTGCGTCCTGATCGAGTGACCATATCTATCTCCGCATCATAACACCATGTTACCGCCTTATCATTCGTATACGCATAGGGTTGTGTAACATTAAGAATCAATTCTTCATCATCTGATGGTGGCACCTCATTAATGATTAATCCATCTTCATCTGATGCATCTTCCAACGGTGGCATGTCAAGAGCTATGGAATCATTAGCTCCAACATTCAAGCCAGCAAACTCATCCTCAAAATTAGAAAGCTCCTCCTCTAGATCAATAATGATTGGAGTGATAATCGAAACTGTGTCGGCCTGATCTGCGTAAACAATCATCCCCTTCTTGTGCATTGTTTTGACTCTTTGCACCTTCTGAGACATGGTAGGCTTTTCTGTGTCTGAGTAGTACCCGACTCAGACTAAACCACTATAAACATCGTCTACATGTACTTTCAAGCTCTTCCTTCGACTAGCATTGAAACTGAAAATGGCGTTCACGGCTTCTAGATGGTTCAGGAGTGGGTTATTCTGGATGTTCGGCTGTGCATCGCGGAATGAGACCACCTTAGCATCCAACAGATTTTGGATTTTATGTCGCAGTGTATAGCAATCATCAACCGAATGCCCTACCTCCTCCATATGGTAAGCGCATGTTTTAGAAGGATCAAAGTTGGAGAAACGCTCGGGATTAGGTCGCTTAGGCTCCTTAGCGAGTAATCCTTTCTATTGAAGAGTCAGCAAGATTTTGGACAAAGGTTTAGGAAGAAGCGTAAATTGACGCCTGGAAGAGTTCCTCTGCTGGCCAAAGAACGATCGTGCTCCTCCTTGTTGAGTGTTAGGGGCAGGGCCAGGTGGTTGAACATAGGCCACGTTAACCTCTGCTACAGGTTCCTTATCCTTCTTGAATGGAATTCTCCTATGTGAGCCGGTTTGATCATAGGCCCATCCATCACGCAGGGCTACTTCAATTCGCTCGCCGACAGGGATTAGCTGATTGAATGACTCAACAGTCGATCCCAGCATTCGATTTCGATACTCAGGTGGAAGTGTCTTCATGAACAAATCCATCAGCTCTTTTTCTGTCGGCTCTGGAGTAATTTGAGCAGCTACGGTCCTCCATCTCATGACATATGTCTTGAAAGATTCCATCTTCTTCTTCTCAGTGCGAAGTAAATCCTCTCGAGATGGAGTGACATCAATATTGTACTTATATTGCTTGAAGAAGGCATCAGTCAAATCCTCCCAAGTCTCAAGCAAATTAATTTCCTTCATGATGTACCACTCAAGCGTCGGTCCTATCAAGCTTGCTTGAAATTGTCGAATCATCAAGAGGATGTTATCAACATATTGGGTCATCCTGACCACATAAGTCTGCAGATGGATCTTCGGGCAAGAGGTGCCATTATACTTTTCAAAGTCTGGCATTTTGAACTTCTTCGGCATCTTGACCTTTGCATAGTGGGACAAATCAGTTGGGCCTTGGATAAACAACCCCTGCAGCTGCTTGAGTTTCTCCTCGATTTTCGCCATGCGTTTTTCTTGCTCAGTCTTCGGTACAGCCGAGTGTATCACTTGTTCTTCCTCATCAACAATTTGAGGCGCATCAATAATTTTCTCCCTGGAAGCATCATTAGAGGTCGATGTTCCAACTGCGAGTGTATTCTTGCCTTTGTCTCTTGGATCGGCGACACTCTTGCCTTTGTCTCTTGGATCGGCCATGGGAGCATGTTGTGGTAACACCACTTCAACTTGTGGAGCTAGTGGGGCAGTGTTTGCTTGGAGAGACTCAATTTGTTTAGAGAGCTGCTCAAGAACATTCAGGACTTGTTTCATCTCCGATTCGAGGACAGTGATGCGAGTTTGTTCAGCAACACATGTTTGTTCGGTGTTATCAGCCATGGCTGCTCGGGCAGTACGGATTGGCGATCTTGAATGAGCCGTGATGCTACCGATGAAAAAAAATTCAGTAAGTATCATAACAAATGAGATTGGTCCATGACAACGGTCGATCATTTATTAAGTGAAATCAAATTCCAAAAACAATGACTCCCTAACAAATTAAATTCCTAAAACATCAATCTAAGAAATTGAAATAACGCCCTAAAACCATAATTAAACTCCTAAATTTTAGCGACTCATTTCTATATACAATTGGGAGATCACAGTCTTTCGAAGCTTCTTGTTCTGCCGAACCAACTCAGAGATTCGAGCCTCCTTCCTTTCCAACGTTTCTTCAAGATGTTCAATTTGTGCTTTACGGGTGGGCTTCATGGTCACTTCAGGTATCACGGGAAGTAGAGCTTGAGGGATCTCATGATGGTGGATATAATAATCCGAGGCATGAAAAACCCTCTCTTTTTCTTTCAATCTTCTAGGCACCACTATCTTTTTCGGGCGGCATTTCTTCCACGCATTTTCAAGACGCTCGATCTCATCAAGGTATTTGTAATCCTTACGCACGAAACGAGCTTGAAACAGATCTACTCGGAGAGGAGGTGGGATATCTTGGAGCACTCGATATTGGCGGACCACTATATAAGGATAGTAAGATGTTGCACCAGTAATTCCCATCAGTGGAATTGGATTATCTGTCTTGTGAGAAAATCGAGCCACGCTAACACGGAACCATTTAGCATACCATAGGAAACCCTTGAGATCTGGATCTTTTAGAAAAATTACCCAATCAGAAAATGATTTTCCGGTATACTTTTTCTCTAAGGTTGAAAACCTCTTTATTGGGTGATTAGAATCATCAATTTCACCTCGACGCATGAAATGACCAAACTCCTTCATGTGAGAAAGAAACCAAATTTGTAAAAGTTCAGGAGAGGCATTCATGATTTTTCCTCCATTTTGTTTAAAACAGTTGAGGGACAAAAATGTCTCGGCCAAAATCATGTTTATAAAGTTCATGCCAGTGCATGCTTGTCTGACCACCCATGCAATTGAAGGATTTATGGCATTATGTCGATGAGGAAAGATTATAAATCCAAAGAATGCTAAGATGAATATCCTACCTTTTTGGCGCATCGAAGATTGATTTAAAAAATGATCAGCCAAAAAAGAGAATGGGCATGCGTTACAATTAGCTTTCAAAACTTTCTTAACCTCTTCAGTTTCAATTCTTAAAAATTGAGATAAAATCAATGTGGGCTCCATACCAAGAGGTGGCCTAACAAGTTCAGTCTCAAGGGGCATTCCTATGATAACGCTATACTCTTCTAATGTGGGCGTTAGCTCATTCTTACCAAAAATAAAAGTAGCTGTCTCAGGACACCAAAAGTGTGAGATAGCTTGCAAACACCACTATGGACTCCAATATCCAAAAGGGGGATGAGTCGTCCCAATATCGATTCCACATAATCTTGACCTTCTTTACCTAATCTATTCCACCACCCTTTGAGCTCAATCTTTGGAGTTGGAACGAATTGAACATCGGATCTCCCCATTGTATATAGATTAAGCTTTACGATCGACCTAGTGTCATGGACCAAAAAAAAGTGCAATAAAGTAAATAGATTGCATAGTATAAGGTAAGAATACTTATTTCACAAAGGAAAATGGCAACCACATAGACAAGCGCATGAGATGTGAGGCTCGATTTCTATCTAGATGGCTTAACAAAGTGGGGCTAAGAGGATGATCTGATCGTTGCAGTCTCACATTAACGTGTCAGGTCCCCTCAACCCTGGCTCAGTCAAATGGAATGTCCAATAATCACGCAATCTCGCGGATATGGACAAACACATTTGACACCATGAAAAATTTTTGGGGTTGAGAAAGGCAACCTCTACATTGCGGTCTCGCGTTCAAGGTTGATCCATTTCTCAACACCATCCTAGAATCCTTAAATGCGGTCCAGGTCCGACGGCAAGTTGTGTGTGCAACTGTAGTGCTAAAATAATTTGAAAATCATGCACAACAATTTATAATACAAGCAACACTTCAATGATAAGAAAATCATTCAATCTCAACACTTTCCTACAAAACAAAGAGTCAGCAAGCACTACTCCCCTTATACCTCCTTTCTATAAAAACATTTAACACTTCATGTTAGGAGCGTACCTTGTTTCCATGCTAACAAACAAAATATTTTTTTTTTTTTAAAAAAGAAACAGGCCTATGTCCACTATGAGTTTTAAATTTCCCCAGCGGAGTCGCTAAGCTGTCGCGACCTTCCCGAGGGTGAAGTTTTCAAAGAAAGGCTATTGGATTACTAAGTCCAAAGACTTGGCACGGACCCTCCCAAGTCCTACCAATCGCGACTTGATACTAGAAATTATCTCATTTAAACATGCAATTATACTCAAATTGGAGCCGTCACTAACCAATTAGGGATGGTTAGAAACCCAAATAAAGTATGGGAGAATACTTTATTTTTTTTACGAACCAGAGATTCATTAAGTCTGGGGACATGGTTACGCTAGAAAAATCTAACGCCCTTTCGGTACCTTGTCATTAAAAAAATATTTTTTGCAGGCAGTCTTGATTAACTTTTAACCTAAGCTACTAACATGCAAAGGGTGGTCATGCGGGTGCACAATTAATGAAATAACATCCAATCAAATGAAGCAATAAATTGTAAGAAATTATAAACTACAACCTTACAAAAATGCTAATGAAAATGCATGCCCTAAACATGATTTCTAAACTACATGACACCTAATTTTTTTTTTTTTAAAAAAATGTTAATTATATGCAATCTTAATCTAAATTTGATATGCATGAGTTTTACTTTAATAAACAAATTCTAATTAAACCTATTATGGAAATTATTTGACATGCATGTAAATATTTTTGATTTTTTTATTTGAAATTCGGAATTAATAAAACCCTAATTAAACTATCTAAAATGATCAGTTTAATTTAAACTATATCCTATCATTAAAGCTATTCTAAAAAAATAATGAGATGTGCTAACACTATTTAAAATAGTTCTAATTAAAAAAACATTTAGAAGTATAATCTAAAGAAACTATAATCCTAAAAATGTAGTCCTAGCTTAATAAACCTAAATGCTCTAATGCAATATTTAGATTTTTATGATTTTTTTAATGTTTTTTCTTTTTTTATTTTTCAAAACAAGTAATTATTTTAAAACAACAAAGATAAGAATTAAAATAACTGAAAAAATAATCCGTTGTCTCACGGATTAAATTAACAACTATTTCAACTCTATAATGATTTAACAACTAAAATATTATCAAACTTCCTAAAAATTAAAGTAATTAAAAAAATGACCCGACGTCTTACGGGTCAAATTAATAATTACCATAATTTGAGATAAAAACACCTGCAGTTAATGTCTAATAGAATGATAAAAGAAAAGCATATCTCACTATTCTAAATAATAACAAAAGTAAATAAGATAAAGGTTAGTGAAAATAAGAATAAAAATAAAACATTAAACTACCTAATTCTTTTTTTTTTTTGTTTTGTATTTTTCTTTGGCCGCCGGGTTCGGATTTCACCGTCGGTCGCCGGTCGTTGGAGCTTCGGCGAGGAGGATGAGGAGCGGCGTCGCGGCGGCTCCGATGCAGCAAATCGGGACCGAGATTGGCCGAGGCATGGTGCGGGCGATGGACTTCAAATCTGGTTCGGGCTCGGCGTCGCGGCTCGGGCGGTGGGATTGGGGCGCCGGGGCTTCATCGAGGCGGCGGTGCGTCGGATCGAGCGGCGACCACTTCGGGTCCGACGCGGGCGGGCGGCGGGGGGTTGCGGCGAGGAGGAAGGGTGCGATGGAGCTCGAGATCCACCGCAGAGCCGCCGGCGTCGGCGCGGTGGAGCAGGAGGTTGACGAGCAAATTTGGACGCAAGTGCTGCAGGCTTTCGAGCTCGCTGAGCAGATTTGGGCGGAGGAGGAACACGACGGCAGGGATCGGCGAGGCGGGGCGGTTAGATCGCCGTCGAATCTGGGAGTTGCAGGTGACGAGATCGATCTGCTGGGTCGATAGGCGCCAGGGCTCGCGAGCGGAGATGCGGCGGCGGGACGTCGAGGCGCTGGGGCTTCGGGCGCCGGGGATTCGGCGACGGGGTGGCACGGCGGCGACGAACAAGCGGCGAGCAAACGGCGCGGCGCCGGCGTCGGGCGAGACAAACTCCCCTCCCGAGGAAGATGAAGTCGTGGGGAAGCTTTTTTTACTTTTTACTTTTTTTCCTTTTTTTTTTCTCTCACTTCGTCTCTCACCTCTCTTTTCCTTGCGCTCTTCCTTTTCACTTTTCACTTCACCTTTTGACTTTTCTCCCCTTCTCTTCTCTCTCTACTTCTTCCACAAAACCCAAGCCCTCTTCTCTATTTTCTCTCTTTTCACTTTTCAATTTTTTTCACGAAAGAAGCCCCCTGGCGTGTGAAGCCGTACCCCCATATTTATATCCAAAAACGAATCAATCTGTTTCTCAAATATATCGACCTAACTGTTGAAGATAACTCAAAATATTAAAGATAAAGCTTTGTTAACCAACTTAAAAATCTTTTGAAATCTCCATCCACAACAAAATATTTTAGATTATTCATTATCCTCCTTAATATTCCTAATGATTTTATCACCAAAAGACTAAAGATAAGATTGCAAATCCGATTTTTTAAAATCCCAAAAACCACCGTAATATCGCCTCAAATCTCAATTAATTAATAAAAAGAACCAAGGGCTTAGGCTAATTTGTTCCTTCCATGGGCCTAGCCCGGCCTGCCGAACTAGAGCTCAAAATATAAATTTGATCCATTCCACCATCGGCCCAAAAAAAGTTAAATTAAAATAAATGCACCTAAACCTATGTGTTATGCAACTTTTTTTTTTTTTTTAGGGATAAAACTAACCCTTAATTTTTATGCAATAAATGATCGGACCGCCAAAATTTAGGTGTCAACACATGGTCACAAGTGCTTTCAACTTTATTGATATGGATTCAATATGGTAGTGTAGCAAATGGCTAACATCTCTCATAAAGAGATCCTATTTGTCAATCACCATTCTCTTACTTGGGCGACACGAAAGTTTGTGCCACAAGAGAATGAAATTATGGTTCCAATGAACCCACATATGTCTTGTCCTTATGGCTAACCTTTTCCAAGAATATATGCACAAGGCTAATAACCGGATGCCCCTAGCCTTCACTCAAGGTTTAAGTAGTACCTTGAGACTTTATCAATATGTATTCAACATGATAACAACACATTCAAAAATATTTTATTGAATGCAAAGGTTGATACATATCAATCCGTTACCAAATGTAATGAACCACAGATGTGAACTATATCAGAGTAAAGCCAAAATAGCTCCCACTAAACAACAGTATCCGAAGATACTCCTAGCCCCATGCTAATGACATGTCACTCAAACACACATGGGCGTAGGCCTTTAGTTAGTGGATCTGCAATCATATCATCTGTGAAAATATGTTAACGTCACCTTTCTGTACCGTTTTTTTATAGTCAAAAATATTTGACTGTCATATATTTAGACCCCTTGAGACATTTGTTATTAATAAAAATACAACAAATGTATTGTCTCAACTCAACCGTATGGGTCTATCCATAAAAAATCAAAATGGTCAACTCCTTCATATGGTTCCAAAACACAATAGCTCAAGTAACAGCCTAAAAGAAAGTTACAAACTCTACTTACATAGCAGACATAGAAGTTTATTTACTGCACTGCACTTCCTGCTAACATAAATATGTATCATGTTATTGATATTATATCATCCTAACAGCCAGCAAAGTTAACATCTGAATACTCTACTAACTGCAAGAATTAAACTTGTCTGTAAATTAAGATATAATCTATTGTCCTTTTAAAGTACCCTAAAACCTTCTTGGCAACAACCTAGTGATTGCGTCCTAGATTCAATTTATATCTGCCTAGAAGTCCCGTCGCAAAGACAATATTTAATCTAGTGCAAAATCAAGCATATATTATACTTTTAAGTGCACTAACACAAGGTACTCCATTTAATTAGATTTTCTCAATATCTAAATAAAGACAATGTGATAGATTCAGTCCATCACCCTTAACAACAGGAGTAATTCCTGAATTGCAATGACGTATATTGAATATTTCCAAAATACGATCAACAAATGTCCTTTGAGAAAATCTAATAAAATCCAATATATGGGACAAGAACAATCCTTACAGACCTTAGTGCAAAGAATAAAAGATGCCTCAAGGTTACTACTTGTAAACATAATATCATGTACATAGAGTTTGAGAAAAAATAAATTTCCTCCCACTGACGTTGCAGTACATTGAATTACTTTGTTCCCAATTGAACAAAATAATAAAACTATAGAACTTTATTAATATTGTCTGGAAACTCGCATAAAACTATTAATAAGACTTTTCATTCTACACACAAGTTTACTTAAATCTGTTGCAAAATCCTCCAGTTGTACTATATAGATTTTGTATCTATTTGGCATAACTCCATATAAAAATAAATAAATAAACTATTAATGATACATTCACTCTGAAAGAATCTTTTAAAGAAATAATTATTTCTTTACTATTAACTATCCACTCCTCTTTTAGAGTGAAAACTTTAATTGCAAGTTTAGCTTTAAATTCCACAATCTTTCTTTGAAATCCTTTTAGAGTTTTGTACGCCAATTTGCAACTAAAGAACTTGTGATCTTTACACAAGTCAGTAAGTTTCCGAATATATTTCATAGATTACATATTGCCTTTTATGATATCTAAACACATACTTAATTGAGGATAAGAAATAACATTTATGTGTGAAAATGTTGTTTTTCAAAATACCATCCCATAAAAGACCGAATAAATTAGTCTCACTAATCATATTCACCACCATGTATATTATGGTGCAATTATGCCTTTCGACCAAATATTTTGTCAGGATTTTCAGGCATAGTAATTAATTTATCACCCCAGAATCTACCAAGTATTTGACAAATGACCCTTTAAGCTACTTCGCATTGTCATACTTGCCAAAATACTCACGGCAACTATTAAGCCTAACAACCTTTTAAGACTAATTGAAACTGTTTATTCTTTATCTCGGTCATTTTCTTTAAATTGAAAACTTCTGGAAACAACTTTTTAACCATATACTAGATGTATATGTCTTTAGGACTTAAACACAATCTTTGCAGATTTGTCCTAATTTCGGTATTAGAAAAGACATAATTACAAGCCATTAAGACTTCCATCATCTCTTAGCAGTGCAGTTAGTAGGCAAACTATTTTTCAAGTGTTCCAGAATGGAATGCTTCATGGACAGTAAGCACATTCTATTCCTTTTTTTTTTCTCAAGCAACAAATCATATGTCCACAACTTAAAATTTGAAGCAGTAAAAACCTCAATAATAGTGAAGTTATTAATTACAAAAAAGGTGATTGAAAAACAAGCAATGTATATAATTAGCATCATGTGAGCACAGTATAACTTGACGTACAAGCACACATCTAGAGAGTTATACGCATAATCATATAATCACCTTTGGGCAGAATACATGACATGCAGTTGTACACTCCCCACATAATAGCAATTATGAGAATATGTTCTAATCTTCATGAATTCATCACCTTTGGACATATGAACCACTAGGATCAGTCACTCTTCCACCACACCATCATGTATCCCTCTATGAACTAATACACAATCACCTCCTTTGGGAGTATGACCATGCATTAGACCAGGGGACATCCCAATCAGCATACGAGATCGAAATTTCTCAAACCCAATCAAGCGTGCCACTTTGGCGGTCACTACTCAATTGAATCTTTGAAACTCTCTCATACCAGGGATATAAAATCTACATCTCACATACACCATAAACATGTGATTTCAACTTTAGTGATAGGGGCATATATCACAAAAATCACATATCATGCTAATTACATTGCCTTATTCATTAATAAAATTAATCATACATATATATAAATATATATAGAGAATCTGAAAGATAGATTCTAATGAGATCACCAATCACAACAACATAGGAAACTTCTCTTGTGCACCCAAATTACAGATTCCAATGATTCTTTTTAATGTTGATCTAGAGAATCTATCACAAATCAACATTAATAGCAATACATAGTACACCAGATTGAGAAGCCTGATAGCTGATCCATTATAACTCATGAGTTTCATAAGGCAAAACATGACTCCAAGGCCAACAACTAATTTATTAGTCAATTTTAAATAACAAATATCATTACTTCAACCAGTGGCCTATAAATTGAGTCAAATCACAGAACCAAATATCTAAACTATAACAGTAGATACTATTGCTCTGCATAAATATTGCCATACTCCTTAACCATAAAAAATATTCAACTTGATGGATATTAACCAATGACCATATGAGTTTAGGTACAATATGCAATAACTTCACTAACATGCATCACCCACATTTAGCAAATGTGTTAATTAGTACAATCAGTTTGGTCATAGATTTTTAAAACATCCATCATTCAAAGATTACCAGCATGTAAAGGAATAAGCATGAGCAGCAAAAGTTTCATGACTTTTATTGTTTCTCATTATCTCAAGATATAGTTCAATTACTATCTCATAATGATTGTATCTTATTAAGTCAGCTTCTCATAGGATTCAGTTTCCTATCTTAAACGATTTTATCCAAAACATATCTTTGTATATTTTAAACAAAATCCAAGTCCTAGTGAAAGTTGGACTTTCCTATTTTAGCGATCAGACTCTCCAACGCAGATTCAAATTTTGAGGATTTGATCTTCGGATCTCATTTGCTCGATTTCAAATGTCCGCAACGTATTCAATTCGGAATATTCAAAATTTCATATTGAACTCAAACTCGAGACATATTTTAACAATCTCCACCTTGGCTTGACGTTTGAGCCAAGTCGCAATCGTTTTGCAAAAATTCAAACTCTACCGCTACTTTCCCAGTCTGAATTTGTGATTTAATTTAATTTTTATTGAACGAAAAGTCTCGAAAATCATAAATTAGGGCAAGATCCGTACTAATTAGAGTAAATCCGTACAATTTAGGGCAAAATCAATTAGGGTTCAAGTTCTAGGATTATGGAGGCTCTGATACCACATGTTGGACGCAAATTACACAACCCCAAGATCTCCATAACTAGAATAAGAACACACATCTAAAGTGTAAAAGATTAATGTACCTGTTTTAGGATCTTGTTCTTGAAATCGGAAGCGGAAAAGGATTGCCCACACATCAAGGGGTTTATCCACGCATCAAATCCTTCTCTTCTATTGTCTTCCGTATCACTGGCTCAATGAGGCGGCCCCTCATGATTGACGTTAGAATAACGTCCCTTAGGTGAGGATATATGAGGTTAGGGTTAGAGGAGAGACTTGACACTATTTATAGAGTTTCCAGTCAGTCCCCCTCATTACAGGCCAAGCTCAACTCGGCCCACACTAGCCAGCCCCATATTAGACTAATTAATAAATCTTCTATCTCACTTTAGACCAAACCCCGTAAAACGGTAAATGGCATATAACAACGTCAATTAATTTAGTCCACATTAGAGGAAAACTCTTACAAGAGAAGCAGGAAAGATCAATTGATGGGCTTTTTTCTTTTTTCCTGCGACTGTCCCGTCAGATTTTTTTCCAGAATTTGCTAAGATTGTGTTTTCCCAAATTAGTCAGAACTAATAATAATTGTGACAAAAACCACCCAAAAAAAATTCATATCGGCACAAGTTTAATTCAAACTATTTTTTTTATTATGAAAAATCCTAAACTGACGAGTGTGTGACATAATTACCCAAACTAAATTTTTATTCTCCAAAAATCTCTAGATTGGCATACCTATGGCAAATTTATACTGTGTTAATTTCCATTAAATTTTATCATTGAATTGCTAAGTTGGATGACAATGACATGTGGCACTTGACATTTATCCTCCGTTTATCACACATGTACCGGCTTGTAGTTTTTCGTGATATCTAGCCTAACGAAAATTAAAGAATTGGAAATTTATCGCGGTTATTTTAATTTTGGGTTTTTAGTAGTTAAAAAATTAATTTATGACAAAGTTGTCACGATTTAAGCCCGATATGTGAGGAAAAGCCTCACCGGTCAAATGTGTGAGAGAAGGCCTCACTCTTTAACTCCAATACGGTTTATTGCTACTCCGACCTAGAGTCCAATGCGTAAGAGAAAATCTTACATTTTGAGTTAACTTTTAGGGTGAAAAAGACTTAAAACTACCAAAAACAACTTTATGTCCTATAATCCATGAGCAGATTTACAACTTTTAGAAGTCAGGAGACTTTTCTTACCTATTATTTCAAACACCATTTCCATTACAATGTAATTGCAGTCCATCGTCATCTTTTCCTCAGTAACTTGTTCGGCAATCAATTCCTCATTTACAATATTCATATCATCTCTCTTGCCTAGTCATCCTTGGCTTCTGTGGTTAATTGGTTAGTGGGCGGGAATCAGCAAATCAATTCGTGTGCACAGGAAGCCATAAGCATGAAAGAGGCCGTAGTTTTTGGATTAATTGGTGTTTGCTGCCACGTATCTATTAATAGGGCTTTTTTTTTTTTTTTTTTTTTTGGTCAGGTATCTCTCAATAGGTTAAATAGATAAATAAAAGAAAGAGTTTTAACTTACATGTAAGCGAAAAATTGGACCAATTGGCACGTTCACTTGTTTGGGAAAGCATAAAGAAATGAGGTATTTGATTTCTCTTCGGTCCACTGATAGCAGTCGCTCCCAAATTGGAGGAAAAAAAACGTGATATAATAATGCTGATCATAGGACTAGCCGAGCTAGAGTTGACTGGACCACGTATGGTAACAGGGGTCGGCCTTATCCAAGCTCGACACTTACACCTTGACCATACGACCAAACCACCTGCCAACCTAACAGATGAGTGGCCCAAGCCCCGCCCAAATGGGCTAAGGATCTTTGGGCCCCAGCCTTACTCGTTAAACCGTGAACATGAACACTGTCTCTCCCTTATCCTGGCAATTCAACTAGATAATTATCAAAAAAGTTTTAAACTTAATACAATTATATCAATTAAATTCTATTTTTTTTTATCAATTGAGTTCTAAATCTTTTATAATTGTATTAATTTAGTCCATCTGATCAAAATTTAGCCGTCAGTGTGGACGTGGATGTCATCCAATCGACACCGACGTAGACTTTTCTTAATATTTTTTTTTTTTGATTTTTTATTACTATTTTTTTTTTTTCTTTTCTTTTTGCTTTTATTTTTTCCTTTCTCCTCCTCCCTCCTCTAGTCGGTTGCCGAATTGAGGTGACCAGCCGTAGGTGAGGGCCAATTGTCGGCTAGTGGTGACTGGTGAGTTGGGCCTTGCCGTTGCTGAGCGAGGGCGAGCTTGCCCAGCCTCCGGCAAGGCGGCGAGGGCTTGCCCCGCCAAATCTAGTGAGCGTTCGCCTCACCATTGCTGGAAAGGTTGGCCTTGCCAGTGGTTCGGCAAGCTCACCCTCGCTCGACGACCAGCCAAAGAAAGAAGAAGGAAGGAGGAGAAAGGAAAAAAAATAAAGAAAAATAAAATATTATTGACAAATTGTGGATGATCGGCGCCAACCAGCATCCACGTTAGCGCCAACCTGCCAAATTTGGTCGGATAGTCTGAATTAGCATAATTACCAAAAATTTATGACTTAATTGGCTAAAAAAATACGTTTATGACCGAATTGCACAATTATAATAAGGGAAAAAGCCACGAAAAACCCCAAACTTTGCCCCCAGTGACACATTTACCCCAAACTTTTTTTTGTGCCGTGAAAAACCCCAAACTTTCCAAACCGTGACACATTTATCCCAAACTTTTTTTTGCGACACCAAAAACCCTGAACTTTCCAAATGTGACACATTTACCCTCAAAATTGGAGGGCATTTTGGTCTTTTCATTTTTAAAATTTTTTTCTTTTTTTCTTTTTTTCTTCTTCTTCCCTCCACCGGCCATGGCGGAGCCGGCGGAGGGAAGGCGGCACCGGCGAGGGTCGCCCTCGCTAGCATGGGGAGGGCGACCCTCGCCGGCGTCGGGCGGCCCTCGCCGGCGTCGGCGAGGGCGGCGAGGGCGCCCGACGATCGGGCGAGGGCACCCCTCACCGAGATCTGGCATCGGGCGGCCCTTGCCCCACGCCGGCGGGCGACCCTCCGCGCCATGGCCGGCAGAGGGAAGAAGAAGAAAAAAAGAAAAAAAAAAAAAAAAAGAAAAAAAAAAAAAAAAAAACAGAAAAATAGAAACTAAAAAGACAAAAATGCCCTTATGGAGTAAATGTGTCACAGTTTGGAAAATTTGGGGTATTTCACTGCACAAAAAACAAAAGTTCGGGGTAAATGTGTCACTCGGGGCAAAGTTTGGGGTTTTTCGTGGCTTTTTCCCTTATAATAAATTTAGGATTCTTTTTTAATAATAAACACGCTTTCATGACTGTCCTGGCATCTCCTGTTTTCATTTGGGGACTGTGGATTTCATGTATTGAGATAGAAAAAGACGATAAAAAAACTTTTTATAATAATTTTTACATATTTGAATTGGACTCAACAAGCACCTAAAATGTTTGCTCAACTCCAATCGTGTCTTATAAAAATAGTTGATGCCCAAATAGAACGATGTCTTTTTTCGTGATTGGCAAAAAGGTGAGGAAGGCAATCAACCTTAAAATTGCCTATGAGCGTTATCACGAAATTCTCACATCCACTAGGAAATATTTGGTTTGATTAATGCTTTTCTTTACCACCCCCTACTGAGAAGGTCCAGCGTGTGGGAGCCCATCCCACCAAGATACTAACTAATAGTCATGAAATAACTTTACATGAGATATATAGCAATTACACATTACAACACAAGGACTTTTAGAGTTTGCTCCCAACGGGAGACGAAAAACATCATCTCATGAAATACATGTGATTTTTAGTGACTAGATATAGCACCTTAGATCCGGAAAAAAAGAGGGAAACTTCTCTCGATTTAAGTCTAGTGAGAAATTGAAGACAAATACAATGTACAATGTTCGACTTTGCGGTGGCTAACAATGGCCATGTTTGGTAACTGGTCAAATAGTATTTGATTCTATTCTTTTATTTGCCAAAACTAAAAAGGAATAGAAATCCGTTAGTAACTTTTTTGTTCCTTGGAATAGATTTGGAAAAGAATTAATAAGTAAAAATACAAAAAAAAAAAAAAAAAGTTGTTTCTTTACTTTCAAAAACAACTCCAAAGTCAAGCTTCTTTTGTTTTTCCTCTTTTCTTTTCTTCCTTTCCTTTTCTTCTTCTTCTTCCTTTAGTCGATTGCAAGCCTTGGCGATGGTCGGCGACTAGCCAGAAGAGGGCCCACGGCCTCGTTGGCTTTGTTGAGGGCTGCTAGCCATGGCCAAGGCCCGTGACCAACTAAAGGGAGGAGGAGAAGAAGAAGAAGAAAAGAAAAAAAAAATGTAAAAAAATAAAAATTTTAAAAGAAAATTTAAATAAAAGAAAATTATAAAAATATTTTATTCTAAAAATAGAAATTTTGTGCATTTCCGAAATGCCTCCAAATGCTCGGAAACTCATCAAGAGAATAGAATTTTAAAAAATCATTTCAGAGCAAAAATTATTTTCGAGAATAGAATGATTACCACATGCACCCAAAAGGAGCAGAAGGCTAAAGTTACTAGGCCTTGAGTAAATTTCTGTTATATTGATTTGATTTTAGAAAAATCTATCCCATACAAAATTACGAGCGATTGAATTTGAATCCGAAAGATCTTATCCATGGAAATGATTTTGAAAAATGTAGCTAGAATGTCACATTTAAGAAAGTAGTTAATTGTATGAAAAATCTTAAATGAATACTCTGATTATACATTTATTTCAAATTAATTTTTTGATCATCAAAAATCCCAAATCGATACATTTATGACAAATTTACCCTTCATTAGTTTTTGTTAAATTGGATTTATACCACGAAAGACTATAAACTGGTGTACCTATGATAAACGGATGGTGAAATACCAAATTGATACATTTATCAATTGACAAGTGACCTTTTTACCACTAGATCAAGCACATTAAATTTGTATTAAAAAATAAATAAATAAACCTAGTCGTCTAAGTTGTGCTTCTCTTGATTTATGTCTAGTAAGAAATTGAAGACAAATACAATGCACAATGCACAATGCACATGTCTGCGGTGCCTAACTAAAAGGAGCAGAGTGCTAAACTCATTGGGCCTTGAGTATATCTCAATAGGGATGAGCATTGGTATAGAGTCAATATTGGATTACCCTAGACCAGCCCAACCCTATTAATCCTAGTCCGACTCTCGAGGAGACTAGGTTGGTCTATCGTTTTGGGAATGCTACACCCTACATTGTGTGAATTGGTGCTCAGTTCTAGGAGTTTAGGATTGGTTTAATCCTAAGCCAACCCGGAACGAACCAAAGGGAACCACGGCATGGGGAATGTCCATGTCTCGTCGCATGGCTCATTTTGAGTTGGGGGTCATAGGGCACACTTTGGGTGAGCAGCTTTATCTAATCAAAGGCTGAGGCACAATCACTTACTATCTTCTCACTGACCTCTATGAGACACCATATGCACGCACCGGCCACTACCATCTATCCAAGTTGTTGCTTAGTTGGTATCTGATGAATCTGATAATGTTTCCGAATCGGCTGTGCTCCTTCCACTTCTTTCATAGCTTGGGGGGTAGGCTTTTAATAAATTAAAAACAAAAAATAGATAGGCTCACAATTCAGCTCACAAAGAAGACGAAGACCTCGCTATCTTATCCCGAGCTTTACAGCACCAATGCCCATTTATTAACCGCGTTAATGAGTAATCCTCCTTCACTATTCTATTTTGTCCTCTTCTTTCTTTCTTTTTTTTAATTTTTTTTAATTTTTTAGTATCTTTGCCAAATAAATCAGAAAGACAAAGCCCTAATTAGAAATTTTGAAAGCCTCTTTGTGAGCAACGCTCAAAGCTTGCCCCATTCTTAGCTCGCTACTCACCCCTTGGTCGGCATGGGACTGGTCCAACCTGGACCATGCTCGCCCCTAATTAACAAGATATGAAATCGTATATTCCTGGTTTATATTAAGTATTTTGAATTTCTTATGGTTTAATTATATTCCACTGGTAAGTTTTACCTACATTGTAACCTATCTCTTCTCTTAAACTTCCCATCTCATCCCATTTCCCAAGTAGAAAGATGATTCAAAGACAAATCAAAAGCAAGGGAATTATAATATGCTCCAACAATAGAAACACTTTATCTCCGTGAGCAGTCTTGATCAGTTTTATGCTTTGTCACTTCTAAAAATTGGGAAATTTCTATTGTTACATTATTTTAAATTTATGTTGGATATGTATTTCGGTGTTTATAGTTTTGTTAATCAACGTCACATTATTGATGGATATGTAATTTCAAATAGTAGATTTGTCTTTTTAGGGAAAATAAAGAATTATTGGTTGATCCTAGGTTGACCTTAAAAGCGGACAGGACCAATAAGGTCGATTCGTTCCTCGGTCCCAAGCTTAATAATATCAGTCATTGCCTAAAAAATTGAGGATCAATACTGTACGGGTTAATCTTTAGGTTAGGTGTTGGACTAGCCCAACTCGAACCCTGCTCACTCTTAGAATTTCAGTTGTATTATTCTGATACGAGGAAAAGTCTATGATGGGACTAGGGTGTTTTGCTGGACCGGTCCCGGACAAGAAATAACGGGCCATTGGATTTCAATTGGAAAGATCTTATCATTGGAATCGATTTTGAAAATTGTGGCTGAGCGGTCACATTTAAGAAAATATATTGGGACAAAATCGCAAGTTTAACAATTGATTTAAGATTAAATAAGGATTATGGCAATTTTAGATTGTTTTCTATTTCAATTTGGCAATAGCCGGGATCATAATGGGGGACCTCCACCGTCCGCGGGTGACTGTCAGCTTGGGAAACTGTGAATTTCAGCACTGGGAACTCGAAGCAAGTGGGGGAAGCAGAGCAGCGATGGCGATGGGGATGGCCTGAGTGGCGGTTCGATCCGCCAGGGAGCATCGCATCGGTGGCTCCACCGGACACTTGCCTTCCATGCGCGCCTCCTTTCCTCCCCTGTCGCCCCAGGCACGCCCTCCTCCTCTCTCTCTCTCTCTCTCTCCTCCTCCTCCTCCTCCTCCTATAATTACTGCTCGGCCTTTGGAACCATCAACGTGCTCCTTGAATCGCCCTCTGCTTTAAATCTCGAATCATCGTCTCTCCCTTTTACCGGTCTCCGTCCGTTGGTCATCGCCACCACTGTACTCACTGTTGGAACCAAAAGGAATAATGGCAACTTTGGAAGATTGGAACAAGGCACAAATGAAGATCGGAGATGGAAATAATGGAAATTCAAATGCTCTTTTTGTTTCGGTGTAACTACAAATCTAAAGTCCACAACCTTGTCGAGTAGATCTATTTCCTGAGTTCTACTTAATTTGGTTTCCTCCAATCCTATTACCTGATCAATCCAATAACTCTTAAATAAATAGATCTCTCGAACACTGTTTAAGCACATCTTTCCATCTTCTAATGCTATAAGGGGCTCCCTTGTTAAACTTATTAAAATGGGTAATAAACATATTTCTCAACTCATATTTGATGGGTTGAGTTGTTACATGAGTTAATTATATTTAGTAAATGGATTTATACTAGTAAAATCTAAAATAATGTGGATATTAAATGAATTCCCAATTTACTAAAACCCAATTCATATCCATCGCTCTCTTTTGTCCTCGCTTAATATTGCATTCAAACACCCCATGTCTCCACCTCAATTTGTGTATGAGTTTTAATATATTTTGTAAATATGCAAGTGTTCAGCCATAAGGTTGAGATTGATTATGGGTCACTAGCTTTGCATTGCATGAAGATTGGTCTATTTGGGTTGGACCATTTCCAATCGGATTTCAAACTCAACTGCCCCATCCATTTAATGGATCTATGAACAATTATAAGATAATTAATGATTTTTAAAAGTAAGGACATTTTTTTTTTTATCAATTATCTCGAATACTATTCATTGTCATGCCCTAGACCTATTTTCCTCGCCTCGAGAGCACAAAATCCAACGTTGGTTATTTATGCAATGTCCTAGAAGGCAGTGTTGACCCATCAATTATTATCATTCAATTAAACGCAAGCAGAAGCATACACAAACGCAAGCAGAAGCATACACATCAACACCTAATCAATAATCACATAAAAGGGATAGCAAGGAAACGACATAAGCAAATTTACATCTTATTCACCTGCTTCATTGGATCAGATTGTTTAATTTACAAGCCCATCCTTAAGCCAATCCAATACACCTCAAAAGGCAGTAGGAGGATTCATAAGCTTCAGAGTGGGCCTATCTCCTCTAGCGAGATGCTAACTGAAAGTGGCTCCCCTACCAGGACCGACTATCTAGGCATCATTTACTAGGCTGTCGAGCAAACCATGGTCCTCATTTTGTTCGGGCGGTCCACGGAACCCACAAAGGGGCTCGAAGAGATTCCCTTCGAACCACGTGTACCAAGCTCGGTAGTTATGAGGGACAAGATCGTTATAGGCCTCCTCCACCCAAACAGTAGTAGTGATCCTTTGGAATATGATATCTTCTCTAAATACATCTAGAACCGTGACCTCCATACTCATGGGTGCCCCAAATCGCATGAAACGTGCGAGCAGTGGGTCCATACCTATTGACCTGAAAAGAGTGAAACAACGACAAATGAGTTTAATAACTCAATAAGTAAATCATCTAAACCTCGTATAGGCGGATGCCTTGTTTCGGAACCTACGAACTCAACGCCTACTTCTCAATAGCAAATCAATAACTTAGTACTTGCTTTACCTTGACTATAAATATGAGGGGTACTCATCATCTACCTTAACGTCCATCCTAACACGAGTCTACGAGGGATCTCATGCTCATAAAAAAATCCTAAGTATGCCAATTAATCGCTTTAACAACATACACGTGTTCTCAAGTCCTAAATAATAGCATCAAAATTCACAAGTGTTACACATGGTGCAATCAATAGCCAACAATATTCCTACATGTTAGATATTAACATCTAAAATATTATCATGACCTTCAAGACTCTAGTAATCACTTCCAAAATATCCACATGTCGCTCACATCACAACTAACGTATTTACAACATGCATGTGCCTTCCAAGTCACTAAAAATAATAATTAAACTATGCACATGTCTTAAACATTTCATATAAGTCCATATCAAACATGCATGAGCCATATAGCAACTTCCAAAGTACGCACATAACACTCAAATGCTTCGCACACCTTTAGCACCTCGAGAATCACATAATACCTCATAATATTATGCTATCTCAAGTCCAATTATTAATCGCACAAAGCCGATACCCTATGGCTCTTCCAGAAATATCCAGGATGTCTTCTCGCCCCATTGAGCATGGCATATGAATCTATGTTGGGCATCCTTTCGGGCATCGTTCCACAACCATCACCACGAACGGCATCTGAACTCTATCGGGCATCTAACCATAACCATCACTGCAACCTGCATTCGAACACCGTTAGGCATCACCCCCGATATTTCTTGGCGGCGGCATCATACCTTGAAATCTTTCGATGACTAAATCGCTAGTGTGACCATGCAGATTAAACAAGATGCATCGGTATAGCTCTAATGCAATTCTAGGTGCTAGTGCATCTTATTGAACTAACACTTGAATGGGCTAATGCATGAACAAGTTGCACTAGCAGCCCAACTAGTGCAACAAGATACACCAAGAATGGTGCAAGTTAAGTGATATTTGAAACAAGACTGGTGCAAGCTAAGTGATATTTGAAACTAACCTATTCTTTTTTAAAAAATTGTGCAACACAAGTGATCACTTTTTAACTACGATTGATACTTAAATGATCACTTTCAGAAATACTTGGCACTCAAACGATTACTATTTACAACTTATGACACTAAAATAGTTGATCGTGAATTTGTCACCATCCCTTCATTTCGCTATGGTTTGCAATAATAGTTATAGTAAACCATTATATCTGAAGTAAAAACTAAACAAAATAAACATTAACAATACACAACTAAATAAAAAAAATTTAAATGCTTACAACCAATTAATTCTAACTCCAATATTCCACTTCTATCATAGATTACAACAAAATCTTTTGTTTCACACAAAAATTGTAGCAAACTAAAAACACACTTTACTTACAAATAACCCAATACAAGTATGTATTCCACATCTTCAACTATAGTAGACATACAAATTTCTTCTTGTTACTCACTTCACATCTGAATAGATTACACAAGAAAACAACAACACAATCAATGCTCGACAAAAGTTCTTTTCAATTGTCAACCTTAAAACTTCCCTCTTCAAATGGTCGACCAAAGATATTAAATTCTTAACTTGAGTTTGTATTGAATCAAACATCCTTCAACCCATCAATTAATGTAGGTGAAGGTCTATGTCGGCTTTTAAGTAGCTCCAAGATCACCTCTATCGCTTGATTGAATTTTTTTTTTTTTTTTTGGTAAAGTTGATTGAAGAATTTCACATCAATTCATTTGAAATATTTGCACTTCAAGCCTTTTCTATGCCTGATGCACCCATGGAATTTTCTCCCAGTATTCAACTAAGTCCTAGATGTTTTTTTGGGACTCAAAAACCCGCAGAGTAATATTTACCATCTAATTCATATTTTTGGAACAAATGTGAGCTCTTGCTAAAGCTTCTACTCTCCATTTTCAAGATCAAGCTAAGAATTCTGGGAAAAAATCGAAATTAACACTCAAATTGGTCAGTTAGGGTTTTGAACTTCCCGTTCTCTTTCAATTTAGGAATTTAGGGTTTTTATTTGGTGGAAAGTCGCTAAACAATGTCATTTTGTTGTTTGCATACTGATTGTACTCTCTGGCGAACCACATCAGCTTCAAAAATTAATAAAAAGTGTCATGCCTAATTTTCGACTAATTAGATCAGCGTTGACGTTAAAATGATCATTTTTTCAAACTTTTTTGTACTCAAGTGATCCAAAATAAATTTTTAGCACCAAAGTGAGTATCTTATACAACTTTTGGCACTTCTAATGTACTTACTCCTATGTTTTGAGAAGCTTGAAATTAATTCATTCATGATTTATCGTTTTCATCCAATTTTGACTACTTATCAAGTAATGACACGTGTTTCCTTTGCTTTTATATTGCCATGGATGCCCAAAGTCTCAATGCCAAGTTGAAAGCTTCTGGCCTATTACAGAGTTAGGGCTTGTTGGAGGCAAAATGGGTTGATGCATATGATGGCAATACCATCAAGGTTGCGTTTGGCTATCATGAAAATTGAGGATATGATAAAATTGATCATATCTCATTTTTGGTATATGATAAAGTCGAATATAAAATGGATATATGTCAGATAAAATTATCTCATAGAGAATATGGGAATAAAGTGAATAGGATTTTCAATATCCATAATAGGAAAGTCTTTTCTCAAATAACAAACTTCTCAAATTAACAAATTTAAAATTATATTTCGATATAAATATTATTTGAATTCTAATATAGGAAATTCAAAATAATAAAAAATAACAATTTATATATTAATTTAATCTCATTCTTATTTATATATTTATTACATATTTTAGATGTTTTAGTATTTTAGGTACATTGGTATAGTTTTCTATTTAATAAAATTTTATTAGAGAATGATGGAAGGGGAAAAAAGAAATAAATTAAAAAGAGAGGAAAATAAAATAAAAAAGCAAATAAAACGGCAAGAGTGTCACAATAGATTTTTACCATCACCATTTGTAATTGATATGGTGTTTATACTAAATAATATTTATGATATAATTTAAATATATCTAATTTTATTCTTGTAATCACCAAACAGTGGATAATATATAACAAAATCATTTCTTATTTATATCATATCCTATTTAGTCCTTAATCTAATTAGAAATCCAGACCACTAAACCTAAGAACATAGCACGCATACATTCGGAAACCAAAATAACACAAAATTAGCCTCATACCAGCGATAAACTCGAACCTGCCCAAAAGCAACTCAGTGGCTCACCCTTGGCAGCAATAAGTGCAATCTCTAAACGTCCCAACCCATGACTCTACAAATGACCAAGCGAAAAGCCCGATGAGCCTGCCTCTTCTTCATCTTGGATATGCTAATTGAATGCTGCAAAACCCCAAAACAGTTCTTAAACTTCCTCCCACTCATCTTTCCCCCTTGCGTGCCACACCCCCGAAGCACCAGAAGTCCCCGCTCTGGTGATTCCTCCCCTAATTCTCCCTCAACTCCCTATCTTTCACAAACACGCCCAGCATGAACTTGTACTCCTCACTCTCCTCTAACCTGACATCATCGCCCTCCACAAGATTATCCTCCTTGTCATCTCCATCTCTGTCGTTGTCGTCATCATCGTCCTCGCCGCCATCGGAATTGCCGACTCTTTTAAAAATTCTGCGGCATTGCTACAGAGCCCTCATCTGCATTACCTGCCCGGCAATCTTTGCTTGCTCCTCGGCAGAGATGGACCGGGATTTTTGGCCAGAATCAGGCTTCTTCTGCTTCATGGGGGGCCATGCGGGAAAGGTCTGAGTGATGGGTTCTTCCTTGCATGGCCACTCATTCTCCGGTTGCTTCGGTTCTTCGCTAGTCTTGTGCTTCTGTTGCTTCTTCTTCTTCTTCTTCTTCTTCTTGGTGGGGGTAGAGGCCTGCTTCTTGAAAGGCGTGGGGTTTGAAACGGGGATGGGTCGTGAAGAAAAGTGGTCGGAGAGAGGAGGGTTCGGAGGAGTGCCTTGGTGCCACGGAGAGTGGAGGTAGACGACCTCGCCTCTCAGCCTCTGCTCGAAAGGAGGGATTCATCGTCGCAGGAGACGAAAAAGATGTGATTTTTCTTTTCCCTTTTCTGGTTTATGAGAGGCTTTTCAAGGAACTACTCCGTGTTTGGCTGGGACCTGTGCGCATCGCCGCTGGAAAATGGGAAAATCCTTAGCTGCGAACGATGAGAATTGAATGACAGAATGCAGATGATATATAATCTGGAAATTAAGCTAAAGACGCAAAGGCAGTTTTGGGCGTGAATTCCCTTCTGTAAACCTAGTCTCTTTTTCTAGTTGTCCTTTATATGACATGTATAGTTACCTCTATTTGATTTTTCTTTTGACAGGCTTTATAGAGAGAATGAGAAGATGAAAAAAGAAATGGAAATAATAAAAGCAGAGATAGTTATATATAAATCTTTCCATTTTAATGTTCCATTTGCAATAGATATGTTCGGGCATTTAAGGAAGAAAGATGAGGAATCAATCATATGAAAAGTAGGAACCCCTCTTCCTTTTATCTAACTATTTATATCATGGTATGAATTTCCAAAAATTGACATGAATTTGAAAAAGTAGGGATATGAGCTTGTAAAATAGGAGAAATCGACAAGAGTTTGGATGATAGGCTATATATATATATAATTTGATAGGCAAATAAGATATTCATCTTGAATTACGCTATGAGCTAAAGGGTCAATTGAAACACGGTGGCCTGATTTGAGAGAGGTAATTTAGAAAAAGTCACATTTAATGGGCATCTATCATTGGGATGGAAGACCCCACTTGCCTCCCATATTCCCTAGAAATGGGAAGATAAATATTAATTTCCAATGGGGGTGTGAGGCATGCAGGCACTGGCACGTTGAAATAAGAAACGCAACTTGTTAGGAAAACCTCCTTTAGGGACTACTGCAGGCAGCCCTTGTAAGATAAAAAGGAAATTTTGCCTTTCGAAAAACTTTCCAGATCTCATCCCCCGATTTATTTCCTCTCTTAAAAAACTTCATTTTTGTCACATGTCCATTCTGCGTAAGGGTGAGCATTGGTCCAAATTAGCTAGGACTGTCCCAACCCTGTCGAATCTGATCTGATTCCTAAGAGAACTAGATCGATCCTTAGTCCAGAGATCCTTAAACTATTACTGTGCGGGTTGATTCTTGGTCTTGAGAGTTTAGGGTTGATCCAACTATTACTATATAATATATAATATTCTTATATCTACTCTAAAAAGCAAACCCTAAATTAAATGGCATCAAACGACCTTCTCCTCCTTTAGTACTTTTGTTCTCATTTCTTTTGTATCCCCTTCAACTTTTACTCGAAATAAACAACTTTTCACTTGTAAGCAATCTCGCCTTGCTTGGTGCGTGACACTTGCGCCGCTCGTCGCTCACCACTCAACGCTTGTGCTACTCAACGCTCGCCCTACTTGCCGAATAAATCAGAAGGAAACAAAGCTGTAATTAGAAACCTTCTTCACTCGTGAGCAACACTTGTTGTTCGCTGTGGTAATGCTAGTACAAACAACTAGAGTGGATAAATAGGTGTTTAAAAGAAATTTTGATAAATGAAATAAATTTCGAACAAAAGCTAAGTATTGAACAAAGTTTGATAAATAAGTCACTAAACTTCTTATGAATGTTCAGAATCAGATAAGAGATGGAATTGATTTTTGTGATACCTAAAAGAATGCAACAAACTTAAACAAAGAGAGTTAAGGGAAGAAAAGATTGCACATGAAATTTATAGTGGTTCGGCTCATATCAAGCCTATGTCCACTCTCCCATGCTGACAGCCTTCTAGCTGGAATTAACTATAGCATCAATAGAGAAGTACAATTTTTAATGCAAAGACTTAGTGGAAGATCCATTCTCTCTTATTAAGTCACTCTTCTCGTGATTTTCTCTCTTGAATACAATTTATAAGGACCGTTGATGAAGAACAAGTAGTTTGAAAGACTTCAGACTTTGGAATTTCAATTTTCATGTCTCACTATCAAATAGACTAAATGACCTCCTTAAATACTCCTCCATGCCCTACTAGCCATTGGCATTTTCCAGAAGAATCTATTCCAATCAATCCGTTAGACAGAATCGACTAAGGGAATTTTATAGTCATTTGAAGATTGAGATGAAAATCCGTTGATTCTTGTCACCCATACAATCAGAATCTAGGTTTCCATAAGTAGATACTTCCCAAAAAGGAACTTGTTTTAAAGATTGGTTTCATCAATTTGTGATTGATCCTATCAATGTATTTATAGAAGGAAAGTGAGATTTTTTGCCAAAGAGCTAGATGTTGTAAAGTAGGGGTGAGTATGGTTCCCGGGTAGAACCGGGAATCGGAGAATGGAACCGAAGGTTCTGGTTCGATTCTAGGTTCCAAGGAGGGAGGTTCCAGTTCCCGGTTCTATTTTTTCGGGAATCGGTGATTCCCGGTTCGATTCCGATTCTTAGAATCAGAACCAGAACCGGGAAACCCTAATTTTAATTTTTTTTCCCCCTTCCGTTCTTCCTCCTCCCTCCCTTGTGACTCCACCTTGTTTTAGTTTTAGGGTTCCTTCACTCTCTCCTGATTCTTCTCCCTGTCCACTCCAGCGTCCCCACTCTCTCGACGTCGACTCAGCTTGCTTCTCTCGACGAATCGACGCCACTCGCCACTCTCAACACTGCTCACCCCTCCCCCTTGACTGCGCTCGACGTCGCTCGGCCCTTCGATGCCCACTCGGCGCCTCTCAGCCTCTCGACGCCTCCTTGACGCTCGCTCAACGCCCGCTCGACGCCTCTCGGCCGCTTGACGCGCTCGGCCCGCTCGGCTCCTCGACTCCCGCTCGACGCCCACTCTACGCCGCTCGGCCCCCTTGACGCTCTCGAGGCCCACTCAATGCCTCAAGGCCCCTCTCAGCCCCCTTAACGCAGCTCGGCCCCTTGACACCGCTCGGCCTCTCGACGTCGCACGACCCCCTCAACGCCGGCTCGACCCCCTCGACGCCGCCCGATGTCCCTTGATACCTCTTGCAGCCCTTGACATCGAAGAAACTCACCTCCTCCAGCCCCAATCACAGGTCCAATCTCTTGTCGTTTATGCTCTTCATCATCAGATCTTAGTTACTTGGTGCTCTGTCTTATACTTGCGACACCAATATAGCACAATAATTTTCGCATAAAAAAAAAGTATAGAGCAAATGAATTTTTGTTTGTCCTGTGGGTCATTTGATGCCATGATCTTGCTTTCAATTTTGTTTCATAATGAAAAATGATTATGTATGCCAAATTGATATGCAAGGGACTTGTGAATGATACGTACAAGATGGACCTCATTCTTGTGCATCGTCCTCACTTGATTGCAGTGGCTTGCATATACATTGCAAGCGTATACAAAGACAAGGACACTACGGCCCTGTTTGGTTCAGCATTTGGAATGCTCATTTGGGCTCTAAAGTCCCTTGGCCAAATGCAAAGGTGTTTGGTTCATTTTTTTGCACGACTTTGGCGAAATGCAATTGCATCTCCAAGTGGCTTTAAGGGCTTTTAGCCCAATGCAGCTCTTGAGGTCCTTTGGGAAGTTGCATCTTTGGAATGCAACTTCCGGTATTGTTCATATCTCCGGTAGCAAAGCCGATCGGCCGTCTAAATAAAAATAAATATAAAAATAAATATGTTTATATAAACATATATTTTATATGTTTATATATGTTTATATTTTTATAAAAATATAAACATATCTATTTTTTATATTTTATGTTTAATAAATATATATTTATAAATATAAACATATCTATTTTTTTCTCCGATTGTTTTTATATAAATATATATTTATATAAACATATCTATTTTTATATATATTTTATGTTTATATTTTTATATTTTTTATATAGGCGGTTCGGCCGCCGAATTCGGCGATCCGGTGGCCGGACTTAAAAAAAAATATAAACATATTTTTGTTTTTTTAATTTAATAAAAGTTAATTACAAATGTAAATTTTACCAAACGGTATTTTGACCAAAGTTATTTCTCAATACAAATTTTACCAAACGACATTTGCATTTCAAAAAACACCCTTTAGCCAAAGGTATTTGCATTTCTGCAAATGCATTCCCCAAAAGCCGAACCAAACGGGCCCTACCTCATGGTTTGAAGAGCTTCGCGTTGACATGAATGTTGTGAGTTTGAATCTCTTAAGTTTTCTCTTTTTCATGTCTATACCCACTGCATAAGCCTAAAGAAGATTATCTTGGTGTTTCCTTGTATGTCTCTGAGGCCCTTATGGCTAGACTTGCTGTTGGTGCAGCAGAATCCCTTATAAGCTCTCCATTTGAACTTCTCAAACTACATTCACAGGTGACCACTACTTCTCGTGTTTCATCCTCTGCATACATCAGAGCAGAGCCAGTTGCTTCACCTATAATTGAAAGGTTACTAAAAGGTCATAACCCAAATAAGTGAGTCTTGAGCGAGTATGTTGGCCTTTTGTCCACCTTAACCACCAAGCATCCCAATATGGCAGCCGCCTAGCAAGAGTACCCATGGATGATGACTGGGTCTGGCAGGCCACCTTCTATATGTGATGTAAAGAGGCCATCAGACATCATTTCTTTGGAAGGTTGGTCAGCACTATGGAGAGGGCTCCAATCTGGAATTGCTCGAGATTCCTTTTATGCAGGCATATTCTTTTCTAGTTGGCATTTTATGCACCGAGCTATGCTTGACTGGAAGGCAATAGGGATGGATCATGAACCAAGGTCTTGAAACTCAGTTCCACTTATCTTATAAGGATTTATATGATTGGGAAATTTTCATTGCTTATATGAGAGTGAACTGTTAAAGATATCTTGCTAAATTTTATTGCAATCTAGGTATCTTTCTTAACGAGGATTTGGAATATGAAAGTAGTAGATAGCTTTATGCCAATTTCCCTTGATTCTCTCTCTTATCACTGTAGAATTTTCTTTAGACCTACAGATTAGTTTTTCATATGATTTATCAATTGAAAACTATCAATTATTCCTATTTTTATTTTCAGGGTATTTGATGTGCATTCTTGAAGAGAAACTTGATGAAATGACCTTAGCAAGGCTTGAAGATTTTGAATACGTTGCGAGTTCATTCTCCATTTCATCCAATTGCACAATGAGGATGAGGCTAAATATGATGCCGATGTGTCTGCTGATTTGGATAATACCAATTATTTGGTATGTAGAAGCCAGATGGATAACTCACCAAATTCACTTATTGAGAGTTTCCAGGCCTTGATTGCAATCGTTGCTAGCTTGGAAATTAGCTGTCATGGGATTTGGACTTTTTTTAGGTATGCTGTGTTCTTTTTCCCTACTCTAACCTTTGTACCATGAAGCAGAAGAATTTAATGACATACCTGATGGAACACTGCCGATATTTTTTAGGCAAAAATGGTTCCTGATGGATTCGTGCTCAATGTTGTGCAAAGGGAGGACCTGGCATCGCCAAATAGAAGCGGGGACTGCAGTTGTGAAGTCCCCAAATGCTTGCAACTAGATTCGCCGGAGAAGGAGATGGATGTGTATTCGACGTCCGAATTTTTTTGGGTATGCTATTGGTACCTTTTTTTTAGTCTGATATGGCAAAACTAAGTTTGCTTGTAAACTTAAGAGTGGTTTGGAATATCACAATGCTGGCTTATAACCACAGACATAGCTTTTCCTTAAGATCTTACCTAATGGCTGGACTGAGCAATTGTTGCATAGTTTACCCTGAAAATGAAACCAAAAAAATGAGACAAAAAAAAAAAAAAAAAAGAACCCATAGGAACCTGGAACCAACCCCGAAACCTGTGACAAGATAAGTTCCAAGTTCTTGGTTTTGATGGGTAGATTCCAGGTTTCAAAAAATGAGGAACCTGTACCCGAGGGTAGGTTCCAGGTTCTAGGTGGAACCTGTAAGGAATTGGGAACCGCTCACCCCTATTTTAGAGTAAATTCCTAATGCGTTCATTTTGAATTCTTGTCACAAGATCAATAAATCTGAGTATGATTTCTTCTTCGTTCGAGATACAGTTTTAGTTTGGATTGCGTCAAAATGGAAAATACTTCTGGAATGATTAGACTTTGGCAAGAATCTACGATATAACTTCAAAAGCATTTTGTTCTTCAAAATGAGAATAAGAATTAGAAAGTTTTGTCAACTTCCAAACTTGGTAGGAGTTTTCTCAACAATCTCCCATTTTTTTATGATGACAAAACTTTCATGCAAATTTAAGCATAATGTATATGTTATCCTACAAAACAATACTTTAGTAGTACAAGATAGTAGATAGAGATAATAGATAGTGTACAGATATAAGCATTATACGAATAAACGTTCTAAATTTTGGTCTACATAATAAAGTCTGCATAAAAAATACCACACCAGTAAAGCATAGAAAACACACTGCAAACATAATCAACAAATTAAATTTGCAAAAGTCTCCACCTTTTTCTCAACGGCAAAAAAAAGAGGAAAACAAACAAGCATAGTCAGAACACAGACAAGCCGAAAAACGGAATTGTGATTGTTTTTAGAAAATGATCATGAGTTCCTTGGAACACGGACACGTCAGAAATCTTCCAAAGTTTACATGATTTCCTCAAGCTTGGTCAGACATTGATTGAAGACAGTCTCAACTTTCGCCAAATTTTGAGTGGCATACTGATTTATATTTTGAACTTTATTATCAAGAGACTGCACCTTTCTAGTGAAAAATTCTAAGGTAGTATCGAAAGCAGCATGCAACTTTTAGATTTCAACCTCCATCCCATACTGTTGTGCCTTAATCTTCAAAAGGAATTCTACTATCCGAGGATAGTTTGAATCTAGTTCAGTTTGGGCACTAGCTTTTGCAAGTTGAACAAGAGAGGTATCCAAAATTGAAAGAATATTGATTTGAACATTGGAGGTATCTTGCTCTCTCTGAATATTATCCTTTTTGTCCTAACCCTTAAGAGATTCTTCAGGGAAATGAGACGCATAAATGTCCTCTGCAATTTGGTCCTGAAGAAAAGTTTTCTCACCTACTCCCCTTATCTCAATAGCTTTAGCCTGAGGAAGAACTCATTCTCCTTCCTGCATTCCTTCTTTCCCAACACTAATTTGTTAATCAGTTTCCTTATTCTTCTCTCCAGCATCTCCTTCATCATGTTCCCTTGTATCATCTCCTTCCTTATCAAAGTGGTCTTGTTCATTATTCAAATTTGCATCTCCCTCTTCTTCATCTGAGTTATCCTCCTTACTTTCTTTTTCTCCGATGTCTTCTCCTTCACTTTCCTCTTTTGGATCTTTCTCGCTTTCTTCTTCTTATTCTTTTAGAATAAGCTATTCCTACAATAGGATCTTTCATGGCAATATTTGCCATAATATCAGACATAGTCCTATCTTCATTATCTTCCTCGTCTTCATACCTCCTTTGAAAAGACATTAAAACAGACTTAAATTAAGAGAGTTAAGAGAAGAGAAGATTGCACACGAAATTTTAGTGGTTCGGTTTAAATTAGATCTACGTCCACTCTCTTAGGCTAACAGCCTTTTGGTTGGAATTCACTATAGTATCAACAGAAAAGTACAATTTTTAATTGCAAACACTTAGTTAAAGATCCATTCTCTCTCACTAAGTCACTAATTTTGTGATTTTCTCTCTTAAATACAATTTATAAGGACCGTCAATGAAGAACAAGTAGTTGGAAGGACTTTAGACTTTGGAATTTCAATTTTCACGTCTCTTTATCAAATAGACTGAATGAGCTCCTTAAATACTCATTCACGCCTTACTAACCGTTGGCATTTTCCATAGGAATTTCTTCCAATCAATACGTTAGACAGAATCGACTAAGGGGATCTTATAGCTGTTTGAAAATTGAGATATCAGTTGATTCTCATCGCCCATATAATTAGAATCTAGATTTCCATAAGTAGATGTTTCCCCAAAAGGAAATCATCTTCAAGATTAGTTTCATCAATTTGTGATTGATTCCAACAATGTATTTATAGAAGGAAAGTGAGATTTTCGTCAGAGAACTAGATGTTGTAGAATAAATTCCTAATGCATTCATTCTGAATCCTTGTCGTAAAATCAATAAATTTGAGTCTAATTTCTTCCTTGCTTTGGACACAATTTCAGTCTAGATTGCGTCAAAATGGGAAATACTTCTGAAATGAATAGACTTTTGCAAGAGTTTGCAATATAACTTCAGAAGTATTTTGTTCTTCAAAATAAGAATAAGAATAAGAATTAAAATTTTTATCAACTCCAAAACTTGATAGGAGTTTTCTCAACATGTCGCTTGCCTCGCTGATTGCCTCTATTCAATCACCTCATGGCTCGCCCTCGTCTCGCAGCTCACCACTATTGATGGGTATGTAATTTTAAATAATAGGTTTGTCTTTTCAAAGAATACAAAAAATGAAAGAAAAAAAAATTATCGATTGGTCCTAAATCGAACTTTATGGTTGGTCCTATCCTTAGTTCTAGGCTCAGCCAAGTCAGTCCTCAGTCCCAAAAATTGGGGACTAACACTATGCAGATTGGTCCTTAGATTAGGTATTGAACCAGCCCAACTTAGACCATGTGATGGTTTGAACCTCGATGATGGTCAGAACTTGATTCCATTAATCTGAACAGCGCATCGCATTGTCTTCTCTACTGCAATGGTTTGAACCCCAGCGACGGTTTGAATTTTGAATCCATTAACCTGAAGAGTGCATCGCATTGTCTTCTCTACTCCTTCCACACGAAACGAAGACTCTAAAGACAAAAAGTTCACTACAAAAAGCAAGAGCAATCCCTGATGGATAAGTAATTTTAAATAATAGGTTTGTCTTTTCAGAAAATACAAAAAAATGAAATAAAAAAACTATCGATTGGTCATGAGTTGATCCTGAAATCGAACTGAACCTATAGGATTGGTCTAATCCTCTGTTCCAGGCTTAACCGAGTCAGTCCTCGGCTCCAAAAATTGAGGACCAATACTGTGTAGGTCAATCCCTAGATTAGGTGTTGAACTGGCACAATTCAATCCATGCGATGGTTTGAACTTGATTCCATTAACCTGAACAGCACATCGCATTGTCTTCTCTACTGTGATAGCTTGAACCACAGCGATGGTTTGAATTTTGATTCCATTAACCTGAATAGCACATTGCATCGTCTTCTCTATTGCGATGGCTTGAACCCCAGTGATGGTTTGAACTTGATTCCATTATCCTGAATTGTGCATCGCATTGTCTTCTCTATTGCGATGATATGAACCCAAGCAATGGTGTGAATTTTGATTGCTTTAACTTGAACAGCATTTTGCATTGTTTTCTCTACTCCTCCCACACGAAACGAAGACTCCAAAGACAAAACGTTCACTACAAAAAGCAAGAGCAGTCCCTCAACTACCATCCATGGCTTCCTCTCTCTCCTTCCTCCTTCTCTTCCTCTCTCTCTCTTCTCTCTCCGCCGTGAATGTCCACTGGAGCAAGCTCCGCCGATCGTCCCTTGTCACTGGACCCGAACTTCACACCCACTCCTCCGTCTCACCCACTCGCTACTTTGAAGTCACCAGGCCCATCAAGCTCCCTAAAACCAAACCTTGCTCGTACCTAGCTTTACAACATGACTTTGCAGACACATACGGGAAGCCCCCGGTTCTCGCCAATTAGACCCCGCCATCGACTTGTTATTCGCAGAGATTCTCCAAGATTGCGCTTGAATGGAGCGGCCACCTGCAAAGGCAGGCAATATGACCGGATTGTCGGGGTTTGGCTTGGCGGGGTTGAGCTTCTCAGGAGCTGCACTGCCGAGCCAAGTGCTACGGGAATTGTTTGGACGGTCGAGAAGGACATTACCAGGTACTATTCGTTGCTCATGAAGAACGGTACTCTTGCCGTTTCCCTTCGCATTATTGTGGATAGCACCTATACAGGGGTTTACCATGTCAAGGTAAAGTTTCGTTTTTACCCTGCTGATGATGAGCATCTGGTGGCGGATGTGGGAAATGCGAGGAATTCGATTCCTGGGTATGGTTCAAATGCGGATCTGATCTTGCCCATTTCAAGAAACTTGCCGTTGGATGATGGGTTGTGGTTTGAAATCGAGAATGCTACTGATACAGAGACGAAGGAGTTTCAAGTTCCCCTGAATGTCTACAGGGCAGTGCTAGAGGTTTATGTGTCTTTCCATGAGAATGATGAGTTTTGGTATGGGAATCTCCCCAATGAGTATATTGAAGCCAATAATCTTACGGAGGTGGACGGGAATGGCCCTTTCAGGGAGGTTGTCGTGAGTCTCGACGGTGAGGTAGTCAGTGCGGTTTGGCCTTTCACGGTGGTATACACAGGAGGGATCGATCCTCTTTTGTGGATCCCCGTCACCGGCATTGGATCATTTGATCTCCCCACGTACGACATTGAGATTACGCCATCTCTAGCAAAGATATTAGATGGAAAGCTCCATGAATTTGGCTTCAGTGTCACAAACGCTTTGAACGTGTGGTACATTGACGCGAATCTGCATCTTTGGCTGGATGATAAGAGCACGAAAACTGCGGGGAAGCTTCTGACTTCCGATTGTCTGCCTCCAGCTGTTTCTTCGGCGTTGGATTTCAAGGGCTTGGATGGGAAGTTTTTGACTGGGGCCAGCCGGTCCATATCGTCCAGTGGGTGGGTGAAGTCATCATATGGGAAAATCACGACCACTTGGAAGCAAGAATTTAATTACAGTAACGTGATGGTCAGGGGGGATCAAGCAAATCTGCAAATTATTGAAAAGCTGATCCATTCCAACGACAGCGTTGTTGCTACGAAGCGGTCCTCCACCCTTGCATCCATTCAAGTGTACAGAGATTTCCCGTTTTATTTATACACCAACTACGTGGATCAAGGAAATGACACTTCCTCATTGACTGCGAACATCACGTTGGCTTTTAACGAGAAAAGGCATGGAGATTCTGGCTCCAAGCGCTCGGGTAGTTCATTGAGCAATGTGCAGAGCGGGCAGAGTTACTTGACAGTGAAAAACAACGTGGCAGTCGGCGGCTTCGTTGGTACTCAGCAAGTGTACAAGTATGATGGCAGTGAACTCTGCTACTTCAGAAATGTGAGTAGCTCAAATTTCAGAATTCTTGATGACGACATTGTCGAAGGATGTAAGAATGGAGCAGAGTCTCATCACGCGTCCCCACATGACAGATGATGGCCTTTTCGCACTCGGGGCTTTATCTGATTTAACCGCATGGGGATGCTTTAGACCTTTTGTCATCTCATCTTTCGGTTTCTTCATGTGTCCAAAATAAAGACCATTCAAAGTCGAGTATGTATGTCGTCAAGCACTTTTGTAGTTTCATTTTCTGTGGCCCCGGCATTGCTGTATAGTATTCGGCTCAAAATCGATTTCATACATCAAACTTGATCAATAGTCACCCTCTTCTCATGTCATGAAATATTTAACTGAGAAAGTATGATGATCTATGTCGGCTCAAACATGCAATTTTCATGTCAATCGGCCTATAGGGAGTTACATACGGTCCTGTTTGGTGAATGTTGTCGATCCCTCCTTTATTCACCTACTTGCGTGTGAAACAATTCAAGTGAGCAAGAAGGGAAAATAAGTTCTTTCTTTTAGTGGAGAACAAGATGATGAAATCATATCTTTACCAAAAAAAAAAGATGATGAAATCATATGACAATTATTATGTCTATTTGCTTCGAGGAAAAAATTGGTATCGTGACTATGGGGCCGTTTGGTTCAGCATTCCCAAGGGGCTTTCAGCCCCGAAAGCCCCTTGGGAAAAATTTGAAGGTGTTTGGTTCAGTATTTGGAGGGTACTTGGCCAAATGCTAGCATTCCAAAGGCTTGTGGAATGCTGAATGCCCAAAGCAGGTGGGGACCTGCTTTGGGCATTCAGCATTTTTCGGAATGTTGAGGAGGGGATTTAATGAATTTTTTTCTTCCAATATTACCCTCACTCATAAATGCGTTTTCCTGTTTTACCCTCAAAAATCACTGTTCATCGTCTTCCTCGTTGGTCTTGAAGCTTCAAGAGTGAAGCTCATCCGGCGGAGCTCAACCAGCCAGATTTGCTCGCCCACGCACCGCCAGGTCAGCATCGCCTAGCGATGGCTCGGCAAGGCCGAGCCTTGCCGGTGGCTAGGCGAGCTCGGCCTTGCCGAGGGCCGGCGAGCCTCGCCGTGGCTGGGCGAGGCAGCAGGCCCTCGTTGGCCACTCGCCGGCCATGGCCAAGGGCGGTGGTCGACCAAGAGGAAGGAAAAAGAAAAAAGAAAAAAGGAAAAATAAGAAAAAAATAGGAAACATATTAAAAAAATTAAAAGAAACAAAAAATTTATACAAATTTATCAAACGTGTTTTTGTTCTTTTTATATTTCTGGAACAAATTTACCAAACATATTTTTTCGTTCAAAAATTGTTCCCCGAAACAAAAATACTTTTTTCTATTTCTATTCTCTAGAATAATTTTTAAACACAAACACAAACAAACGCACCCATTGTCTCCCAAAATCCTTTGGTGACAGAATCGCTCGCGTGACCATACGGATTAAAAACACAACTGATTTTATCTTCCATTTTAATCCAATGCATGAGTGCCCAAAGGCATGCCAAGTGATGTGTAACTTATGGCTTATCAGAAACATGTTGATGAAATATGTTGAGCATGGAATGAGAATTGTGACTTGACCCATTACGTTCGAGCACCGGCCAAAGTCAAACCCGGATCAGATGATTCGCGTTAATATCACTGAACCAAGAGAGAGACTCAATTCGGGGTGCTTCGACACATGTCCAAGAACCATCATAAATCTCGCCTCGAAGAGTATATATATACATAACCCACATGTACAAACATGTAGCCATACCACAAAGAACAAATGTATCCAATAATAACAAGGTCTCTAATTAACTTATCCTAGATTATAACATAACCATGTTACGCAATAGAACAACGTTTTCTTAAAACCAAACCTGAATATGAATATGAACGGATCATTTCCAATAACAATAACAAACCAAGCAATCTTAACAATAACCCAAGACAATTTTATTTATCTTGATCCTCCTAACCCAAGCAATCTCATGAGCAAATTATACAAAATTAATACATTGTTCTAACCTTTTTATGATAGCTTATTCATATTCCTGAAGTAAGCAAAACCAACCTAAATGTGAGTCACATAATACGACGGCCTAGCTGGCGTTTAAGGGATTTACTTACTAACAAGCGGGACAAGGACAACAAGGGTGGTCAGCAATGGCTCGAGATGGAGGGCAACGAGACAACATTAGGATGGTGACGGCGCGGTGGCTGCAACGGCGGTGAGGCGATAGGGAGAGAAAGGAGAGGGAGCGATCGGCTGGTGAGGAAGAGGCGGGAGAGAAATGAGAGCAAGAAAAGAGAACTTAAGGAAGAAGGAGAAGAAAGTGAGAAAAAATGTGTCCCTCAAGCATTTAATGCAAACCTCAATTATTTGAGGGGAAATGATGGATTTCCTAAACTTAGGAAGCAAGACTCAATCCTAACCCTACAAGTGTCATGACGAATGCTTCTTGCAAAGCTTGTCCTTCAAGCTTTCATGGCCAATAATGCCTTTAGTTACAAGAAAACTATAATTATTAATTAAACTAAGTGGCCCGACCTCCTTGTCTTCTTCTCCTTGGGTGCCTATCACTCCTTGAAAAGTCTCCAAAAATTTTGTTTCAATTAAATCTCAAGAAGCTACATTGGTCTCATCTCTAGGGCTACTAAGGTCTATGTTCATAAATTATCACATATTTCCAATTAATGTATTAATGGACTAACTTCCAAAATTTTAAGGATGGTTTAAACCTTGTGAGACGACTTGTCCCACAAGTTTATTCCATTTGCGCGTGTAAGAGGGAGAGTCTCATTGGCTTCCAAGTTCACTCTTAATCGATCTAAATTCAAGAGGACAAGATATAATAAAAAGGACTATATAGCCACTATCTTAAGGGAATAGGAATAACTTGAAATCACCTACAATCGACACCCATAAGTGGACTAGGTTGGTGACTAAGTTTTGATTGGAAATGACCCTAACGTGACCTACACTAATTAAGCGGCATTAACGGTGCTCACGCGGCTAGACCTGAACTGAACTCCGTGCTTGTCAAAGGTTCTACGTGTGACTTGTATTTGAGTCTAGTCGATTCATGAATGACCTTCGGTTATTATGTAAAATGTAGGTTCAATTGACTTGTCTGGCTCACAATCATCGATTCTTATGGTCAAATGATCATTTCATGATTGAACGCTTTGGTTTATTGCAACCCTAATCACCCTAATCTAAAGTCGCCTTGCCCTTAATAAGCTAATTGGCTCATGAATATCCCTAAGATTGACTCACAGCTTATTTCTACTACTAGCGTACCGATGCTTAATCCATTCATCGCATCCAAACTAAGGATCCGAATCGAGAATGTCACAATTCATATGCATACGAAGCCCGTAAACACAAAAAAGGTTGTAGTTCTTAGATTAGTTAGTGGTCGTTGCTTAGTATCTATTGATTAGGTTAAATGGATAAAAAATAAAGAGCTTAACTTACACGTAGAACGAAAAATTCGAAGAATTGGCACTGTCTCTTGTTTGAGAAAGCATAAAGAAATGAGACATTTGATTTCTCTTAGGTCCACCGATTCTAGTCTCTCCCAAATTGGAGAAAAGAAACCGTGATGCAATGACACTGACCATAAGACAAGCTAAGCCAGACTTGAGCGGACCACGGATGGTGGGCCGAATCGGCGCTACCCAAGCTCAATGCTTTGCACCTTGATCATGGGAGCAAACCACCCCCCCAAGCTAACAAAAGAGTGGCCCACCCCTCCCTAACGGGCTACAGATTTTTAGGCCCCAAGCTTATTTGATAAATAATGAATACGAACATCGTTACTCGCTTAGCCCGGGAATGCAGCACATATCAACTTCCGAGAAACACCTTCGTGACCGTCCTAGCATCTCATTTTTATTTTTATTTTTAATTTAATGACTGCGAATGTTATACATCGAGATAGAAGAAGACAACAATAGGCATCTTATGATAATGTTTGTATAATTGAATTGGCAAGTCAATTCAGCAAGCACCTAAAACTCTTGCTCAAGTTCAATCATGTCTTAATATAGTTTACGCTTAAACCGATCATTTTTTTTTTTTTTTTGTGTTTGGCAAAAAGGTGAGCAAGGTAATTAGCACTAGAATATTCTCCGTGTGCTATCGTGGGATTCTCATACTAATCACAAAATATTTGGTTTGAATGATAGTTTTTTTTCATCATCTACTACTTCGAAAATTAAAGGTGTGGGAGCCTGTTCTATTAAGATACTAATTAACGTTTATAACTCACTTCATACAAGATACACTATAGTTACACCATATGACATGAGGGTTTTTAGTTTGTTTGCAATGTGAACAAAAAATGTCATCTCGTGAAAGGCATATAACTTATAATGGAAAAAAAAAAAAAAAAAAAAAACAACCTTTTCATCACTAGATGAAGCACCTTAAATCTGAATAAATAAACAAAAAATAACCTTAGTTGTCTAAGTTGTGCTTTTCCGGATTAAAGTCTAGCAAGAAATTGGAGAAATATAAAAACAATGACCTCCCGACAAAAGGAGCAGAGTGCTAGGGTTACTGGGCCTCGAGAAAAGATTTCAGCTGCATCGAATCGATTTGAAGAAAAGTCTACGACGGCACTAGTGTGATTTGCTGGACCGGTCCCGTACAAGAAATAATGGGCCATCGGATTTCAATCCGAAAGATCTCACCCATTGGAATCGATCGATTTTGAAAAAAAGTAGCCGAGCGGTCACAATTAAGAAAACCGATTGAGACAAAATTGCAAGGGTTAACAATTGATTTAAAGATTAAAATAAAGGATAATGGGCCATTTTAGGTTGTTTTCTATTTCAATTTGGCGACAGCCGCGATCATAATAGGGGGAACCTCTACTGTCCGCTGGCGACCGTCGGCTTGGGGAAGTGCGAATTTCAGAACTGGAAACTCGAAGGAAGGCGGGGGGGAGCACAGAGCAGAGCAGCGATGGCGATGGCGATGGGGATGGCCGGGGCGGCGGTTCGATCCGTGGCGCGGCATCGCATGGGTGGCTCCATCCGACACTTGCCTTCCATGCGCGCCTCCTCTCCTCCCCTCTCCCGCCAGGCACGCCCTTCCCTCTCTCTCTCCTTCTTCTATATTTTACTGCTCGGCCTTTGGAATCAATCACCGCGCTTCACGGATTGCTCTCTCTGCTCTGAATCTCGAATCATCGTCCTCTCTCCTTTCCCGGTCTCCGTCGGTCGGTCGGTCGGTCGGTCGGTCGTCGCCGCCGCTGTACTCACTCTCACTCTCCCCTTCCCTTCTTCTCCGTTTCGGCGATGCCTCGTGGTTTGAATCCCCCCACAAATGTTGCTATCGATGCTCACGACTGTTCGATTCACGTTCGTGCCGTCGGCCGCCAGTGATGCGGAGCAGCTTCTCTAGATCGCGCTCTTTTGACTTTTTTCCCCATTTTCATTAGCATGTCCGGTCTGCGTCGCTCCTTTCTTCTGAATGCCGCTTGAGGAGCTGGTTTGTCTTTTGACGAAGGATTCTCTGTTGCGCTACGTGTTTATAGCTACAGAGTGGATATAACCAATTGAGAAACGAGGAAGAGCTTAAAATTAACTGGTTCATAATTTCCCGTTTCCATCTGATTTTGACTGCTCGTCGAGTGATCGCACACGTTTCCTTTGCATTCAGATTACCATGGATGCCCAGAGTCTCGCTGGCAAGTTGAAAGCTTCTGGCCTATTACGGAGTCAGGGGCTTATCGGAGGGAAATGGGTTGATGCGTATGACGGCAATACTATCAAGGTATCACACTACAAGTCACACTTGTCTTCCCAATATTTTCTTTGGTAATTTTTCGAATTTGTAAGAGTAATCTATACGCTGGCTTGTAAGACTATCCTACGAAAGTCATAACTATTACTTGTGGCTCAATATCATTCCTGAGTTATGTCGGGGCAGGTGCACAATCCAGCAACTGGTGAAGTTATTACAGAAGTACCCTGCATGGGATCACGAGAGACAAAAGACGCGATATCTTCCGCCTATGACGCATTCCAATGTAAGGGGTTCTTCAGAAGGTGATCTTTGTGATGGTCTAGGAAAGAGAGCTCTAAAAGGGTATCGTTTGTCTTACGACAAGTTGTCAGATATTGGATTCTAGAAATCCCTGTACAGAGTTACTGACTCTTCAGGAAAGTCATTTCTTTGCAGCTCATTTTTCGGTTCAGACGATCTAAATAAATCGGAAAGATCCCTCAAGACTTTGCCGCTAAATTTACCTGGTTTAAATATGTCTGGCATTAAGTTTCGAGCTGCAACTTGATTTGGTTTTGTCAGCTTTTGCTGCAGCGTGCTTCCATAAGTTTAATTATTAAGGCTTTGTGATGTTGGTCTTTGCTTACGCAGCTTGGAGCAAAGTGACTGCGGCTGAGAGGAGCAGACATCTGAGAAAATGGTACATTCCCTCTTTTTATTGCGTGTGCGCAGGTGTGTCTATGCGATTCGCTGCCTTTGGTCAGCAGACTTTTAATATAGCAGACACTTAATTAAAAGGAGAAATTATGAAGAATAGTGATTATTTCTGTATAAAAAGAGTTTACAACAATGTCATGTTGGACAAAGCAATATCTGAGAACATGAATGTTGTATTGAAATATCCTAAGCTCATGTAAGGCTTCCTTCTTTTGAAACCCAGTAACTTGGACTGGATCGTATAACTCAACTCATATCATCATAATACTTTGGAGACCTAAGTAATTGTGTTTTTGGTACAACTCTTTGCAAAAGCTGCACTTGTGAAAAGGCATGATGTTCTATGGCTTCTTTAAGATGTTTGACAAACATCTCACAACTGAAACATCTCTAAGCTGCAGCATTCCACAGCAATTTTTTGCTGCCTTGCGCAGTTTCAGCTTTCAAGGTGTTCAAACTTCGAAATACATGTTGCCAAACATGTGAGCTATGTCACATCATAAAATAGACGCACCACAACTGCGATAGGGTCACCTCTGTACCAAATGGACTTTCTACTAGAGGAATAATCACATGTTTTGCCTACAAGTTCACAATCAAGGTTTTATAGCTTGATGTTGCCTTCATCTATGGGATCAAGAATTATCTTTTGTAAGTCTTTTCTATTTGACATGCTGTTATCATGTATGTCAAGGTATGATTTGCTAATCTCCCACAAGGAAGAGTTGGGACAATTGATAACTTTAGAGCAAGGGAAACCACTGAACGAGGCCATTGGAGAGGTATATGCTGCGGACTTTTACAAAATGGAGATTTAAGCAATAAACTCTACAATCAGCATATTGGATGTTAATGTAACTTTGTTTGATAAATGAGACAGGTTGGCTATGGGGCAAGTTTTATTGAGTACTTCTCTGAGGAGGCAAAACGTGTATATGGAGATATCATTCCGGCACCACTAGCTGATCGTCGGTTGTTTGTGTTGAAGCAGGTACTGATCTAATTATCTTTTGTATGACTTGCCAGACGAAAATATTTATCGTTGTACCAATATATAAAAGTATGCATATACATTATTTTCATTGTTGACTTTTACTATGTGGGTGTCCATTTTAAATTTAAGGGAATCATGCTTTTTGTTGATGACACGTCTGTTCTCTGATCTGCAGCCTGTCGGTGTTGTTGGTGCAATTACTCCATGGAACTTTCCATTGGCTATGATTACTCGAAAGGTATGTCCCTTATAGGTTTATTTGGTACAAAAGTTTCTTCCTAGTACATAGCTTGAATTGGCTATGTCTAAGAGAAGTGAAAAACTAAGGACATGGTCATCCTCCTCAAAGATGTTTCTTGACCGTATCAGGTTGGCCCAGCTCTTGCTTGTGGCTGTACCGTTGTTATAAAGCCCTCTGAGCTTACACCTCTTACAGCTCTAGCCGCAGCTGAGCTTTCCCTTCAGGCTGGAATACCACCGGTAACTGGCATTTGTATTATACTGAACTGAATTAACATTTAAGAATTACATATCCCATGTATAGACACAAATTTATATCTCGATGCCATGCATATTATTCTTCCATTCAGTACACCATATTAGAGAAGCTTGAAGGTGAATAGTGAATTCGATTGAACTAGAACCCTAGAAGTTAATTTTTAGTTTCACTGTTAAGCTGAGTAATGCTGCATGCTTACTATGGTATGATGGTGTAAGAAGTGTCGTCAGTGACTTTTACTGCATAATGGCTGTTACAATGGTTCTTCACCATAAAGCTTTGCATAGTTTGCACCTTATTGATGGAAGGAGGTGCTGCTTCATTTCCTCTTCATTGTTTGATTTCCATGGGCCCCTTTTGTCCTTGTCAAATACCAAATTAAGTTATGGTAGTATAAAGGCAATATTTGTCAGCAAATATGACCGAGTCATCTCTAGTTCTCGGTATTACTGTGTTTTTAAAAGGGATCTGCTTGTCTGACTGTTTCTTGTCACTATTGAACTGAATGAATTTTTTTTTCTTGTTTTTTCCCAATTTTCCCATCATTTAGGGTGCTGTTAATGTAGTTATGGGGAAGGCTTCTGATATAGGAGATTCTCTACTGGAAAGCTCTCAGGTCCTCCCCAACTCCTGTATTCATTAAGAATGTGACTTCTGATGTCAATTCCAAGTGACATACTAGGGTACAGGCTTAAAGAAATCTCTGTCATTCTTTTCAGGTCAGGAAAATTACATTTACTGGCTCAACAGCTGTCGGGAAAAAGTTGATGGCTGGCGCAGCTGCAACAGTCAAGAAGGTGTTTACAAGCTTTCATGTGACTGCCTATGCATAAGTTTAGTGGAGTGCTTCTAACAGGCTTCGATTCCACTTTGTAGGTATCTCTGGAGCTTGGCGGGAATGCACCATGCATAGTGTTTGACGATGCAGATGTGGATGTTGCTGTAAAAGGAACTGTACGTTAATGAAGTATTAGATTACTTTAGTTTTGATCTCCATATCATGCTGATTATTTTTTAGTTCTTTCGGGAGCATAAATGACAGTATTCCTGCTACGGATGGGCATGACAGATGTACAACTTTTCCCCCTTAAACTAATGCTTTCACTTTGTGCAGCTTGCTGCAAAGTTTCGCAACAGCGGTCAGACCTGTGTTTGTGCGAACAGAGTCATTGTACAAGAAGGTACTGTAACAACATACTGCAATTATCACCTGATGCACGGTGTCTATTTGTTGACTGAATGAAAGAAATTTAGAAATTAATCTGCAGCAAATTGTAGTGTGGGATATCTTATTTAGATTTACCTAGCTGAAGCAACAGATCCTCGATTTCCAATCCAACTGCTTTTATAACGACAACTGAAGCTCCTGATGAGATTTTGGTACCACTTTCCTGGTAGAATATTAGGTCAACTTCAATTTTTTTTGCAGGCATATATGAAAAATTCGCTGCTGCATTTTCCAATGCCGTTCAGAATCTGCAAGTTGGCAATGGCTTTAGTGAAGGCGTTGCTCAGGTAGACACACTTCCACTCTTAATCTTTCAAACTACCATCTTTTACCCCATGTTACCTTTCCATTTGCCTAATTACTAGAACACACTATTTAGACTATTGATTAGATATGAGTGCTGCTTAGATCGGAGATGACATGCTCATTGTGTAATCGTATGAATCTGCCTTCTCACCAGTAGATAGATTTCAAGTGTCTTTTCATGATGTCAAGTAAGTAGGTAAATTTGAAAATAATAGTTGCCATCCTTTTCTTAACAGGGTCCTCTAATCAATGAAGCTGCACTACACAAGGTCTGCTGTCCTGCTTCACATGCAAATATGTATGCAATTGATGTCAGTGAGCCTCATTTGACAGACAACTCACATGCCACTTCTTTCCATTTGTGGCCTTGCAGGTTGAAACATTTGTTGAAGATGCTATATCCAAGGTTCTTTTCAACTCTCTTTTAATAGTTGATTGTAGAGTTGCAGGTATGATTGATTTAAAACCATGACCATGAGCATACAAAATGAATACAAATGGCATTACATTCAAGGTTTCTTTCTGATGAATCTCTTCCTTTTAGTGCCGTATGCACTTAAAAGTACATTCTTCTTGATCTTGACAAAGATGGTTTTCAAAAAATACTTCCTGGACATTCTAGTAGTTTCATTACAGAAAACAGTGTCCATTCGTCAAGTGCAGATGGCTTCCTATTTCTTGCATATGCTGTGTCCTTGAGCCAAAATTATTGTCAATTGGTTAGTAATGAGGTGCATCTAGTGTCCACCAAAATTTCCAGAGTCTTCTTTCTTTGTCTAATTCAATTTTAACTATTTAACAAGGTGATGCTCTACTAGGGTTGGCAATTTGTCCTTGTCTTGTGTGGACATAAGGGTATGCTATAAAACAGGTCAACCCGAACATGATACGATTAGTTGATCGTGTTGACCTTCGTGACATGGTCATGACCACGGTTGACATGATGCGGCCCATGTACCAGATTATATAATGGGTTGGCTGGTTGACACAATTGCATGACCCGCTAGGACTCGAAATCAATCCACCAAACACGAGCTTGACATGAAAAATCCTCAATCTTTCGTAAAATCTACAAGTTGCAATGATCTGTCAACAAAATATCATCAAATCAAATTAAATAATAATGAAATATTATAATTATAGAATCTCCATGGGGAATGACAGAAAGAATAGTCTCTTAGTTAATTGTGTCTAATCTCGTTAATTTAAATGGGTTGCATAGGTCAATTTCGTCGTTTCTGGTGGGTTGGACACAATCACAACAGAATTACTGAAGTGTCTTGAGGGTTGACACAAAATTGACCCGAACACAATTAACCTCAACCCAAACCTTCTATTTCATGTCAAGTTATTGTTGTCATGTCAGAAAATGTTGCCCCTTTCTTATTTTTTTGGTTGGAATTGTTACCTCTTTTTACCACCCTCAATTTGGGTTGTATTTCTTGGATAGGTTAGATCAATCTGATCATTAACCGGAGGTCACCTATGTTTAGAACATGTCCAGGATCTATGGCATGGTTTCTCAGAGTCCCATGGATATGAAATAAAAAGTTCAGGAAACTCCCTGTTTGACTGTTTTGCTTTGATTGTTGGATACTTATGATTTGAGCACCTAGGGAAAAAGATGTTGAAGCTAAAACTTATGCCCAAGAAAAGAAGATGAAGTGATAGAATGTCGATGTCGTTAACGGAACTGTTCTATTTAATGAGTAAGCTTAAATAACATTATCATCATGAATTGGCACAATGGCTTGTTGAGCTGCCTGACTTTGATTATAATAGAAAAGAAAGATTTGAAAACGAAACTCAGGATTGGTGATAGAAGGAATAAAATTAAGTCGAACCACTGGATGTATGTTCTGTAATATACCAGACATTTTATTTTATCGGTACACTAACTTGGCACTTCTAAAGAAGATGAAGTGATAGAATGTTAATGTCGTTAACTGGAACCGTTGTGCATTGATTTTGAGCGAATGATACTATTTTGTGGCTCTAGTCTGATAAATTCAACAATCTTATTCATAAGGCATGACCCTCAGCAGTTTTGAATTGTCATTTATATAGTCTTAGGCTTATCTTGTGCCTCCTTAAAAGGTGGTTCATGGCATAGTATAACTTCTTGCATTGATTTTAGCACTGAGGAGAAAAGACGTTGAAGCTATAACTCCCAAGATGAGAAGATGAATCGATAGAATGTTGATGTCGTTAATTGGAACCGCACTGTCTAATGAGTAATCTTAAACAAAATCATCATGACAGAATTGGCACAAAGGCTCGTTGATCCTTCTGACTTTGATCATAAAAGAGAAGAAAGATTAGAAAATAAACTCAGGATTGGTGGTAGAGGAAACAAAATTAAGTTGAACCACTGGAATGTATGTTCTATAATATACTGAACATATAATTTTAGTGGTAGAGTAACTTGGTACTTCTAACGTATGCAGAAAAAGAAGTTATGGTAGTTATTGTGCATGTAGGTGAGCAGGCATTGGTATTAGTATTCATTTTGAGCAAACGATACTATCTTGTGACTCTAGTTTGATAAATGCAATAATCTTATTCGTAAGGCACGTTATTCAGTAGTCTTGAATTGTCATTCATGTAGTGTTTGGCTTATCTTGTGCCTCCTTAAAAGGTGTTTCATGGCATAGAATAACTTCTTGCATCTTATCATGGCTAATGAAGGGAGCCAAAATCCTTCTTGGAGGCAGAAGGCACAGCCTGGGAAGGACTTTTTATGAGCCTACAGTTATGGGTGATGTAAAAAGCGATATGCTTATTTCAAGGTAAACTCTTTAGCTGACTCAATCTCATCTCAGAATAACTGTTGCAAGCATGAAATATTAGGCATTACGCACAAACTGTACATATAAGTATATTTGGCATGATAGTTGCAAGTTACGGAAGACAGATATCTCTCTTGTCTGCAGTTTCTTCTGAATAGTTAGTGTGAGATTTTATAGGACAATCACTAATTATTTTAAAAGCTTAAGTTGTTAGATGAATGTGTGATTTATTATTTAAATATTCGAACACTCTCCCTCACGCTTAGTGATTGTCCCATAAAATCTCACCCTAACTATTGCCAATTGTTCTAAAAGATTTGAACTGAGAACCTCTAGCTGTGATATTATGTGAGATTTTGTAGGACAATTGCCAATTGTTCTAAAAGCTTCTAAAAGCTTAAGTTGGTTAGATGAAGGCATAGTTTATTATTTAAATATTCTAACAGTTAGTAGTACTATCTCTTCACCATATAGTTCTCATGGGAAAGCAAGGTGCGCGACTCTTCTAACAGTATCAACCAATGCAAAAACTTAGGAAGCAAATATAGTTTATGTCCATCCTTATTAGCCAAAGTTAGGCTGCAGAATTTGATGATTGTACATTGTTGTTGCTGTTCTATCTTGTTATAAAAAGAGAAACAATCAATTGACAAACGCTCGATGAGCAAATATGGGAATCCAAATCCCTTAAGGAGCTTAAGTGCTTCAGATCCTTTGTGGACTTCTGAGACAAGCCGGCAGTATTGGCCTTGAGAATGATTTGCCTGAAGGCTCCTTTGGAATCCCAGTGCTTAGCTTATTGTCACTTTTTGCTAAATATGTCTATGCATATAGTATATTATTTTACATTTATCCAGTACCCCGTTGGCCTATTTCAAAAGGATGTCGATGAGTCTTGTTTTTCGTTTTCCTTCTGCAAGTTTTGTAAGCTTGGCAATAATTTGCCTTTTAATAGTCGCCTAAGACTGTTCTAGACCTTCCATGCTAGTGTTTAAGCATTGTCTCTTTCTCAGAGAGGAAGTATTTGGGCCAGTAGCTCCGCTTTTGCGTTTTCGAACTGAGGAAGAAGCTATCCGCATGGCCAATGACACCAATGCAGGTCTTTCTTTGACTTGCAGTAATATCTATGATTTAATTTTGTATGCCAAAGAGACTTGAAATGAATGGCATTTGGTTTTCTTATTTTGCCTTGGTTGTGCATCAGATGAATCTGCATTAATCTGTGTGAAAGTAGACAACAATTAATTGCTTGTGAATACTGACAATCTCTCTCTCTTTCTCTCTCTCTCTTGCCCATGTACATGTCAAAGGTCTGGCTGCTTACATTTTCACCAGCAATGTTCAACGGACGTGGCGTGTCAGCGAGGCCCTTGAATATGGTATAGTAGGGGTTAATGAAGGAATAATCTCAACAGAGGTCAGTATCATTCTGTCTTCTCCATTTAGCATTTGACAGAAAAGATTGTTTACTTGTCTAGTTACCTGGTTGGCTTTAGGTGGCTCCTTTTGGTGGCGTCAAGCAGTCTGGTCTTGGACGGGAAGGTTCAAAGTATGGAATTGATGAATATCTGGAGGTGAGTATTTGTGAATGCTGATACATAGTTATGGGTGCTAGCAATAATCTTGACCTAGCTTGCTGATTCGAATTTTCTGCTCTGACGCAATAATTTAGCCATGTTTGCCTCCTGTCTCTCGTTGTGTTGCTTGTGCTTGCTGAACTTTTGTATTGCATTTTGCCCTGTTCTCCAAATTCCTGTTACTCTGCCTTAGTGAAAATGTTCCTTCATGGTTGCAGCTAAAATATGTGTGCCTTGGAAACATGGCACACTGACTGATAAGCAAGGTCTTGGAATGGACTATTGGTCATCCTACGTCCAGGAGCACAGAAGGCCCTCCTTCCGTGCATCTGATACTTCACATGCTTCCAGCGAGTCACCGCCCCTTTTGAAGAGAGCATGAGGAAGACTGCAGCATCAGGGCTTTGTATCTTCTTGTGTATGTATATGAATAAGGACAGATGGCCATCTCCATTCCATGGCAGAGGAAAATTTTCAGAAAGCTAATGTCTTTTTACCGGAATCTCATGCTCTAGTTCTTCTCCTTTAATTGCAAATTATTTTCCATATCGGTCTGATAAGATCAAATTAGTCAAATGAAGGGCACGGGGGAAATGGGTACAGTGTACTTGACCTTATAACGAACGAAGGATTATCGTGATTGTGAGGACCAGGGCCTGGGAGCTGTGGGGACAATTTTCAGGTTAGGGCCCTGAGATTGGTCGGGCTTTCGGAACCCTTAAGGGGATCGATTCATGCTAGTGGGAGTTTTCTTTAACGAGGCAGGTACGTCTACTATTCATTGGCGCGAATAAAAAAGGGGTCGCAAGGAATTGGTACTGCTATGGCCAAAAAGAGTTTTGAAGTCTTGAACCATCGTGCACCAAACTATGGATTCCTGAGGAGCATAGACCCGCAAAAAAAAAAGAAGGAAAAAGAAAGAAGTGGGAAGAGAGGAAAAGCGAACCACAAAAAGATGGGCCCGGGAAGATCACTTGGAAGAGAATATATTCATTGGCGGGCAGAATAATTCGGCAATGCACATAAAGATGCTTGAAATTCAAGCAAACATGGCCTCAACGCTAACGCAGCCTGCTTTTCCACTGGGGTTTATAGTCTTTGCATAAAATCTAATCACCTCAAAGTTAAACCCCGGCTTTGTCTGAATATAATAACACCCCCATGTGTTCTCGGACGGGACAGCTACGTACTTGGCCAAAGCGTGGTCCAAAGTGGGACTGCAGGGGAATCTCCCGTTCTAGATTGCAACTCCTTTTCTCCCTTCTGGATAAACTCCATCTACATCTAGAGTTTGAATCGTTCAAAGGTGTTTCGTCCGCGAGAGGAGAGCCGACCCATCCTCTCCACTTGGCTAAGGATTAATTCCCGCTTTCGATTTGCGCTCATTAAAAAAGGCCACCGACATCATTTGACATTAACAAGGGTATAACTTCCATCAACTACCGCTCTAATGTGAAGCGGCCGCCTCTCAAGCAGAAATCAAAGAGAATTTTGCATAGCAGAACGATGAAGTTAGCAATGAAGTATGCAGTGACGATACTTGTCTGTGATGGCAAAATCACGTTGGATGCCGATCGGTCCGTGCACGTGTTCCGCTTGTGTGCTAATTTTATCGAATAGCCCGAATGTACATACATGGTCACTGGCAATTCTCCTAGGGTTAAGTATGTGGGCAGAGTTGGAGAATCTTGCTTTAATTGTCAAAGAAGAAAGGCATCGATTCCCCATTCTGGATTTGGGTGAATGTCCGAATGACATGCAATTCTCTCTTTCACTCGTCTCCCTTAAGATTTTGGCATCCCACCATGAGAGGAGAGCTTTTGCCCCCTTTTCCACTCCTTTCTTTTTCCTCTTTTTTCACCTGCTTTTGTTTATTTTCGTCGCGAAAAATATGAAAATGTATATTAAACCCTAATGTCGCGGGGCTTCACTGTTGCATAAATTACCTTGTCTTTCCGCTCTAGGGTTTGACCAGCTCTAGGTTGAGAGAGGACAATCTTGTATGCCACAAAAGAGAAGAGGATGAGGAGGTCCCCCTCGTAATATCTTCATCAAAAGCTTCGCTCTGAATTCCCCTTTCCCCTTGGCGCTTAGAATTCCCCCCGCCCTCTCACCAACAAACTCGCAGATCATAAAGCTTTTGGGTCCACCCATCCATCTTACCTTTAATTTGCCCATTTATTAGTAGTAGGAGAACAAACATGCCCATGTTTTCACCCTTGAGGTTTGCTCAATCTCTTCTTTTAACCGCCGTTAGTTCGCTTGCAAAATCTCTAGATTATGACTGTAAACAGATGTATGGTCGGCTTGTTCTGAATTAATCCTTAGCTCAAGTTGCTGCACAAACATATATTCTAACAAATATCACGCGCCATGTGTATCTAATAATTTGTTTCCAGGGCAGAAGGAGATAGTCAGAAGAGAAAGCAGAATGTTCTGGCAAAATTTCACGTGTGCAATGTAAATGCCATGCAAAATCGGCTGGGAACCGATCCATATGAACCCACGTTAGCTCTGTAATTGCCAAATCATTGAGGTTGACAAGGACGTTGACGACATTCCATAACTAGTTCCGGAGAGTTTACCTAGAATCAGAATCAATCCCTCCTCATCATGACTTGGTTTTTCATTGATAGGAAGTAAAGCTTTTGTTTTTCTGCCTGCGTATTCATCTTTTAAATTTCATTTTACCATATCGAGTCTGAGAACATATTTATGAAGAGATAGATATATATACACTAAATCATATTTATGGATCATATATTTTAACATTAAAATGTCTGTGAGGACATGATTCATATGATGAGTTTATAACTTTATCACTGATTTTTGGCTATTTAACAGCTACTAATAATAATTAAGCTGGTAGCTTTATAATTCTGGGGACACTGCGGAGTTAAAAAGGCAGTCGTGGTACGAGAGAGAGAGAGAGAGAGAGAGAGAGAGAGAGAGTCGTGTATGCATGGTGGGCTCGGGGTTATAATGAATAAAAAAAGCATTTGGGTTCGAAACTTGAAAGAAAGACGGGTAAAGCGAAGCTTAACGAATTGGCAGTCATGATTGTATCTAAGCAAGGGCTCTCGTTCAAATATAAATGCAGAGACCTAAAAAGAAGCTTCACATGATTGGAGAATAATATTCAAAAGAGGGTCTCTCCTTTTGGCCTTAACAATACATCCAACTCAGAATTTGTCTGTGCACCCTCTCCCCCCAATAAAGATGGAAAAACTCTCTCTCCCCCCACCACCACCACCACCGTTGGCTATGAGAATTGATCCCTAAAGAAAGATGATTATATAACAGTATTTTATTTACTATGAGAATAATAATTTATTCTGAATTACAAAAAACAAAATTATAAATAATTATAAATTGTCGTGGACCTTTTTTAAGAATTTGTGACTCCTAACATATTGCTATTTTCACAATACTCCAAAAACTATTATTCTAGTAAAGCTTGTCTCTAAATCACCTATTTAGTTTCAGGATTGAGTTTCAACTCACACGTCCCGCAAGGAGGTAGGACAAAAGTCCGAGAGCGAGCATTAGAATAGGAGTAGAGTAGGATCGACCAAAAAAAAAAAAAACTACATCCACTATTAATGCAAGAGTTAGCGTTAACTCGTAAAATTTGCTACTTGACAAACTTCGAGCATTAGAGGCACATAGAGCATAATAATACAATAATATTGATCTCTTTGTAACTATAGTTGCATGAAACAAATACATAATCAAAATTTACTCAAAAGCAAGTTCTCATCGTGTCATAGCAGTTGAAATAATGAGAAGTTGTGAAAAACTGAAATCAGAACATTAAAAGCATCTGCCAATAGATCATGCGTAACCATGGTAGAATTGAGCAATTGCACTGTCGGAATCGGAGGATGTGGATTCTCTCAATTTATGAGTGATATATAAAGCTTGTCTTAATGAGTTAAGATGACATATTATTATTTATACAAAGGAATTGATGACTTATGAGATGCAAATAAGTCTAAGTACGATTAATCTATCTTTTAAGAATTCTTATAAAAAAAACCCCAGTCTAGGACAATTTTTTACATAAGCCATGAAACTTTACATCTATTAATGCAATGATTGTAGGTACTAAATTAAAAGATTGTACATGTGTGCCAAAGGCTGAACCCTGTTGGTTAGTCAACATTTTTCACCACCAATATTGAATTAAATTTTTTTCTAAATTTAAATTAGGGTATCGTAAAACTCAACTAAACCCTATGTAATAGATGCATATAAAGTGGAATATAAATATGTATCAAATAAGATTTTATTTACGGAATGGCGGTGTAGCCGCAAAGATTACTTATTTGTTTGATGGCGCAATGGCTTTGGAAAAAAAAAAAAAAAAAAAAAGAAAAAGGAAAAGAAGAGGTATAGCGGCTATATAGTTTATTGTAAACTAATAAATATGATATATATTTGCAAAGGGTGTCCTAGTAGCTTGCTTTGGAATAGAGAAACGCCAAAGGGGAAAAGGGCAGCCTGATCTTTCTTCAAAAAACGCACCCTATTCCTTCTCTCTTTCCCCCATATCGCATTTGTTCTTCAGCTTAGAGAGAGGAAGAGAATGTTCCATCCCAAGAAGCCCTCGGGTATGAATTCCCATGAGAGGGGGATGTGCGTGCAAGGTGATTCTGGCCTCGTCCTCACCACCGACCCCAAGCCCCGCCTCCGATGGACCGTCGAGCTTCATGAACGCTTCGTCGACGCGGTCACCCAGCTTGGAGGCCCCGATAGTGAGTACCAACGATTCTCTTTCGTTCATTTGGTTTGAAACTCTCTCCGGATCCATCTTCCTTCTTTCTTGCTAGTTACATGCACACCTATCTCGGCTATGAAGGTTTAACGATTCATGAACGATAACTAATCTTGATGTTTGGTGTGACGACAGAGGCGACGCCGAAGACGATCATGAGAGTGATGGGTGTGAAGGGTCTCACTCTTTACCATCTCAAGAGCCATCTCCAGGTTTACTTCCTTTGATTTGTTTTGCTTTCGGCTTTATACAAGCTTTTTTGTCTGTCGCCCCCCTTCAGAGGGTTCAAAGCCCGAGGCGTGTAGGTGGGGTGGGTCGTCGCGGCGATCGAGATTGTCTTCCCGCTTTCGTTGGCCTTTCTTTTGCTTCTTTTCTTATGTCTGCTTATCAGGGCAAACGCCTGACCTACTTGTTGGCTGCAGAAATTCAGGCTGGGAAAGCAACCCCACAAGGAATTCAATGACCACTCCATCAAGGATGGTAAGAGAGGTGACCCTATATTTATTGTCTCTTCTATTTCTAGGTTTTCTGCATGTTCATCATATGTCACGTAGCTTTCGGTGTGTAACCGTTAATCACTTTTCATCTACTTGCATATATAATTTGACGCTGTTGACAGCTTCTGCACTTGAGCTTCAAAGAAGCTCCGCTTCTTCTTCTGCCATGATAGGCCGCAGTATGAATGAGTAAGTCGCCCTAAACTTGAGGACGTTTTGGGATTCCCTTTTTACACCCTCGTGTTGGATTTTTTCGTATGACTAACTCCAACATGGGTTGGTTGATGCCATCGTCAGGATGCAGATGGAGGTGCAGCGTAGACTTCACGAGCAACTGGAGGTAAAACTTGCCCACACAGCATTCATACATTTTTTGGGAAAATAAAAGGTTCCAACTATCTCTACATCTTCTTCTCTGTGTGCTGAATAACTGAAAAAGAAATGGTGCAAATTGGTGCAGGTGCAGAGACACCTGCAGCTGAGGATAGAGGCGCAAGGGAAGTACATGCAGGCCATGTTGGAGAAGGCATGCCAGACGCTCGCTGGTGAAAGCATGGTCCTTCACAACTCATCAGGAGCAGGGTACCACAATCACAAGACCCCTAGTAATATACCAAACCCGATGAATAGCATTGGAGGAGGAGCACCATTTGTCAAAGACTTTGGATCCTCATCCCCTCTCAACTTCCCTTCTTTTCAAGACCTCAACATCTACGGTGGTGCCGAGCAACTCGATCTTCATCCCAACCTAGACAGGCCTTCCCTTTCCCTCGATTCCTACCATCTCCCCAGTAATAACAACAACAGCCACGACAACAGTGGTTTTGGAAAGAAGAGAACAAGTCCCTTTGTGACCGGTGGTAGCGGTAAGAACCCTTTGCTATGGTCTGCCGATGATCTCGCAGAACATGGCCATGAGCAGATCCACACGCCTGAGATGGTAGATTCCATCTCTGTTGACATTTACGAAGCGAAGCCACCCCCGGCTCTTACCGGAGGAGGAGGAGGGGATGAGCAGAAACCTTTGAAGCCCCATCGCCACGACGACCATCTCTTTCAGCAGGCTGGATGATGCTGATGATGATGATCTCTACCCTACTCTTATACTATGGTAATTAATTTCAGCTGATGATGATGTCACACATTATTTTTGGACTAGAGTTTCTTCCGGGTCTTCAAACCTTGCTCTTCTATGTATGAGCATATGTATCATGAAGTCGGCTTTGGGAACTTTGATCATCAAGGAATATTATTTAGGTTTACTCATCTGATCACCTCCGAGTTTCCAGTGGCAGCTAGATAGTTGAGAACAATTTACGAAGCACATAATGCCATGCAGGCATGGCAGAACTTGTTTTAACTTGTATTTTCATTTCATGTACTAAATCTTCTACTTTTGCACGAAAGTTCTTCTCTCTACTTTTTCACTGGTTTCAGTCATCCTATTCATACTAAAATAAATGGACATTTTGCCATTGATCAGTACTCTAAATTAATTAATTTTCAGGTTTTTCACCAAGCAGTCATGTATGTAAATTTCTAAAATAGCATGTTCAGATGTTATTATCCAATTATAGGTATTACGCCGTCAACAAATGCAGTCCCAGATCATGCATGCATGCAGAAAATTCACTATATATACTCAATATTTAGGTGATGTGGTAGGTAATATCTATCTTTTAAGTATGAAACACCACATGCTTCGCAAAAAAAAGTGAAGGGGATGCAACATCTTAAGCTATTCCAGCACATTGATACAAAAGAAATGCTCATGCTGTGTGTCCTTTAGAGTCACGCTAGTGTGGTAAGTTTATCTTCTATGAGCCCTTTCCTGCACTCGACGGTCCTATTCATTTTCAAATTAGCTTGCTTGCTGGCTTCTACTTTCATGCATTTCTTTTAAAAATTGACATGAATTCGGGTGACCCCGCCACTTGAAATACTCGTTGAAGTTGTTTATACAGAACTATCTTGCCGCCAGCAAGCTCAATAATAAGGACAGTTAGGGCTAGAAATCATTGACATTCCAATAGCACAAGATGAAACTTGAAGATGATGTGACACGATGCATTCAAACCGAATTGTGCTATTGAATAATCAAATTATTTCACAAATGAGATATAAGTTGTGGCATTGGCAATTGTGAAATGTGACAAGTCGAGTATATATCAAGGAACCAAACAATCAACATGATGGTAAAAAACCTCCCAAGTTTTGCAGGGCGAGAAATGGGCGAAAACAATCGGTATTTGGATGAGAATCAAGATGTATATCGATGGGTTTGACAATATCAGGACTAGAATATAGTGGACATTCCTTGTAACCATGTGATGCAAAAGGAAATTGGCCAAAACAAATAAATAGAATCTAAAGATAACACTTACTCAGGTAATTAGCAAAAAGTACTTAAGCGTTATATATCACACTCGATTTGATAGACGCACTACTATCTTAAGAAAGCTATGTAAAGTGTGATTGCGTGAATTTTTCATGGATAGGATTAGGGATAAATAGATATTCTTTAGGCCTGAGATTTGGAGAGTCTCTCTAAGCTCCTTCCTATGAGATTCACTTAAGATGGTATATAGGGCACGTAAATTTTCATTTGAATCTAGCTACTCAAGAAGCAATTAGGAAATGCATGCGAAAGCGGAAAAAAAGAGGAGGGTGATGGGATTGAAGTACCGGAAATTTAGGGCAAAAGTAAATCAAAAGTTGCACAGCCTGAAGCTTGTTATTGAATCTAGAGAGTCTCAGCACACACTAGGCATTCAAAAACCAGCAAATTGATTGTTATCAGGGAGTTAGAATTTAGGGGAGAAAGATCATCAAAAAAAAAAGAAAAGTAGAATGCAGACGGGAAAAGCTAAAGTCTCTAAACACCCCAAAATAATAATAATAATAAAGACAAAGGAGAATCGAACCGCACTCCCACGCGGCCAGAAATCGAGGAAGCTTCTATCTTTTCTACTCCAAAGTGAAGTTGGTCTCTCTCTCTCTCTCTCCCTAAAAAGCTGACGGAATGATGGCGTTTGAATGAGGCTTTCTTTTTCGTTGCATCATAACGTTGGCAGATGAGAAGACATGCACGGTAATCAAGGGAGTTGCATGTCCTGAAATTGCCAAAAGGATCCCATCCTCCATTTCTCTTGCTCTTTGGGTTCTCAAATCTTCTGTTGCTGCCGCTCCCCATTGAGCATCTCTAAATTTAGAGGGCCCCCCTAATGTTAGGAGAACCCTATCCGCTTCCGCAATCCCACAAAATGCTGCTTCTCTTTTAGATGGAAGAACTATACATGAGGCTCTCTCCCTCCCTCCGAATGTCTGTTTTCTTTCTGTCTATGTATTCACGAGATGTGTTGCTTCTCTTTGTTATGAAGCTAAAACTCATAGGAGGCTTCATTCTCGTTCCAAAGATAATTTATGGAGAAGAATGTTGATGTACTTTTCATATTATCATGAAATTACGAATAGTGATAGATCATTAACTTGTGTTTTGAAATGAATGCTAGAAAATATTAATTGAATGACACATAATATATGCTTAAAATGGTTTGCATTTATTTGACAACATAGCCCCAACTACTAGACTATTACAAGTCGCTAGTGACAGCTCAAGGCACTAGGCCTCTTTGATTTCTCTATTTCGACCCTAACAAAGATCACCACCCTGGGTCATGGCATCTCAGGGCCATCAACTCACACCCCACACGTGTGCACAAGTTAAGATCCATGGCAATAATTTGGCAATAGTAATAACAGAGTGTAAATTTTAAAACTAGATAAAAGTGAAATTGTAACGTATGAAAAATTAAGTATAGCAATTGCTATAGACAAAGGAATAGCTGCATATGCGAAATAAATTGATGTAGAATGTACTTTAAATACTATGCATAATGTCTAGCTCAAAAATATAAACTGTAGGTATGATGAAATTATGTATATATATGAAGAACAGATAAACTATTTGAGGGTGAAGATAGAGAAATAGCAAGATTCCGTACCAGGTGAGCAATGTATACAAGATCTTCTGCCGATAAAGAAAAACAAAGGAAGAAAGAGGAAAAAAGAGTGAAGCACATGATGACATCTAATCTTTAGTTTTGGAGGGGGGCGCGACACATGACGCGGTCTGAACTAATACATCCTCATTGGTATTTCTGCCTTACAGGCTGGTTAGGAAGGCCTTTCGTATGTAAAGGAAAAGCGAGGGAAAAGAAAAGGACAAAGCAGCACTTTACTCGACGATCGACCCAATTCAGCTACGCAATCAACTCCCCCCAACCTTAATTAATAAAAATGCTGCTGGACTAGACGGCGGGGCAGTCCTACCGTCTCTCTCCCATCTGGCTCTCCTCACAACGTCGCGAGTACATAACACGTAATCGACGCCCGCTACAGCTAGGCCCATGACCCACTTTCTTATGGCCTTTGTACTCGGCCCAATCCAGCGAATTCCTCCAGCCCACTTGCCCCCTTTGAAATCGCCTTCTTCAACTGCCATATAAGTTGGCCCGTCATTTCTTTTCCTTCTCTTATTATACGGGTGCAGAGACCTGGCTATCTGAAAATTCATGAAATATTTTGCAAGTTTTATGAATCCACTAACTTCGATCTCAATCTGTAAAGATGACCTCAATCCATAATATGTTTCGCTCAAATTGGCGGTATTCGAATGGGTAACTTTCAATCTATAAATAATAAATCCCTCGATGCCCCCAACTAACGGCGCCAACTCTAGGGTTTCCGAATCATTTGTTTTTCAAGATGAACATGTACTGTTGTCATATCGAATTATCAACAGGATCCAAGCATGCGTCGCCGGTTGTGATAAGATAGCGTTTGACAGTGTAGTCCACAGAAGAGTAGTTACTGAGGTTGCCTGCATTTTTGGATGGCGCGTTCTTTGTATTGATACGAATGGGGATGGCGATGGAGCGGGGAGGCCATCTTTGGAACGCATTACCATTACTATTCAGAGCCGTAAAAACGAGGAGAGGACATGCCTATCTGGATTTTGTTATGGACTGTCATGATAATTTGCGGATCGTTCATGGATATTATTGTTCATGTTTTTGAGGATAGCGCACGTTCATGCAATATGAATGTTGTTTTGCACCAAAATTGCACTCATCTCCACTTATACATGATGAAAAAGGTCAAGGTCAGATACATCAAATGAACGGCCCCAGCTTGGCAACAGCGAAAGAAAAAGAAGAATTACTCAGAACAACCCAACGATTAATCTAAGGGGGTTCATATACAGGAAGCATTGTGAGGAGTTATTAATTATAAGAATGTGGGGATTTAGCTTGGAATGGTTGGTCCAATTAAATGGGGGGTGTCATGGAGGAGGCAGGGATGGGTCAAGGTGAAGGGATGTGGATATCGGAAGGAGGGATGAAGTGGTCCAAGGAGAGCCCCGGGACGTTGAAGTCGATGTCGTGGATGGTCCAGGCTTCTTCCATGCGGGTGCGGCTGTATTGCATCGACGTCTCTCCGAAGCGGAACAGGGTGGCGATGGACTTCCCCTCGTGAGCGATCATCAGCCCATCCACCTCCCTGTAGTCCCCAATGCTGCTCCCGATCGTCGTCTCCCAGTACACGGTCTCACCCGATGACGCGGGCTCTTCGTCGTGGTGTCGTTCTTGATCTTCTAGCTCGCTGTCCTCGCCGGGGTTGTTACTGGTAGGGACATGGTGGACACGGGTGAGGTGCGAGTCCTCGAGGTAAATGAGGAGGCCGCTCTTCTGGCTGAAGTAGCCGTGGAGGACGTGCCTCAACACCTCCGCCCCGCCCTCGCTCCTCTCCATCACCGCCTCCCGTTCCGCCGCCACTTTCAGCACGAAGCATTCCTCCTCCCCTATGCTCCTCTCCCCCATGCACTGTGCCTTGCCGAACAACCGAGCCGTGCTCTCCGGGTCAAGTCCCTGCTTCCGTCAATTGGCTAAAGGTTAGAACGGTCCAATTCCATCTCGTTGAACTCAATAGCTTATTAAAAAAAAAAAAAAAAACTGATTGGTACTGACAAATTCTTACTGACTGTTTAGGCACGATCTACTTATTTTACATGATTATAGTTCGAGATACGATGCTCGGCAAATATATAATGTCAAAAATTTGGTAGCCTAGCAGATACGGAGTGCAGGAGACAATATCTTCCTAGATCCAATGGAAGCAGGAGTGCACAGTGGTCAATAAAGTGGTGGGGAGGAGGAAAAGCAAAAGGGGGAAGGTGCGGGAATGTGGAGGAGGTGGGAGAGCGGGAATCCCAAGAAGTGGGGAGGGAGGGGTTCCAGTTCCACCTTCGTTCATTCGTCGGTCTAACCTATAATGACCTCTCGTTAGGCACCGCGTCATCCTCGTCATGCCATCCTGCCCCTCGTCCTGTAGGTGCGTGGGCGTGAACCCAGTACTCCTTCTTTCTCACCTCTCTTTTCTTTTCTTCTTTTGCGCAAAATTTTTGAATATTTGCCGATACAGTGGAATGGTCCAAGAAAGAAAAAGAAGAGACCCCTCCTAGATGTCCATAGTCCGGTAAAGGACGGGACAGTTTCTCCATCACTGTCAGATCTCACTTCCCCCCCTCTTTCTTTCCTCCCACTCTAACCTCCCACCTCTCTCTCGGTATGCGCGCTTATTCGCCTAGTGGGCTCCATCTGCGCTTTCCTCAAGCCTTGTCTATAAAAGTGCAGCAAATAATTGATCTCATCATGTGAATTTCCCTCGCCGTAGGACGCTGTTTCGAACCATTAATTCTTAAGATGGGTGAGTCGTGGGTCACGATGGAGCTGCTTTGACTCCTTCAGTGCTGACCAAGAAAAAAAAAAAAGGGTTTACCGTTCCCTCCTACGACACATCAGGTCTTTGCACTGAATTATTAGGTAGGCTATCGTGCACACCTAAAACGAGAGGGCTAAAAAGAAGGCATCTAGTGGTCTAGTCTTCATATCTACGCACTCAAGTGTGAAAAGATTGAAGTTGTTGGGTCGTGAAAGATGGCCAGTCCCGGTCCCTAAAGGTTTTACTTCCTCATCCATCGAACAAAGCCCTAAAGATGGGCACCAACTAGCCAGGAGAGAGAGCTATAAAGTAAAATAGAGGCAACAAGAGACTTGAACTTTAATTGGAAGCGAAGCTAATGTACATAATGTATGCCAGACATGTACCTGAATGAGGCGACGTAAGGGACGGTGGGGGCCCTTGGCGGCGTGAGTGCCGAGCCAGGGAGTGTGACGCCACACGATCTTGCCGTCGCTGCCGGCGACCACCTTGTTGTCGTTGACGGTGGTGACGTAGTGAGAGAAGTCGTCGTTGGAATGAGGATTGGAGTTGGGAGGTCCCCCGGCGACGAGGGCGAGCTCGACGGACCACAGGGCCGGGGTCATCTGCCAGAGGACGAAGCTGCCGTGGTGCGGGGTGGGCCGGGTGGCGCCGACGGACTTGACGGACTTGCCGGAGGAGACCTCGGTCTCGCAGCAGGCCATCTTGACGCGCCCGGCGGCGTACATGTTGGCGACGGGGGTGCGGCGGCGGTGGGGGTGGAAGCAGCCGGCGGCGGCCAGGTACTGCTTGAGGATGTAGTGGGCCATGGAGTTCTGGATGGGGATGGAACAGGGGAGGCGGAGGGGGTGGTGGGGCAGGGCGGCCAGCGGGATGGGGGCGAGGGGGCAGCCCAGCACGCTGAGCAGCAGCCGCAGCTCGGCCGCCCGGTTGTCGGGGCGGACGTAATGGTGGTGGGCGGCGCCGCCCGCCTTCTGGGAGCGGAACCATTCCCGGATCACGTCCCACGACCGCTCCTTCCGCTGCCCAGGCTGCTGCATCTCCGGATCAGGGCCTTCCATGAGCGGCTCCAGGGGCTGCTGCCTCCATTTCTGCCTCCACCGCACCGATGATCCCCTCGCGTTCATCCCCTCTCCGCTCCCTCTTCTCCCCCTTTATTCTTCCCAACCCTCTTGTCCAATGTATCCGAAGATCGCTCGACCCGATGTTGATGATCAATGGGATGGACGGGGAGTGTTTGGGGGGGAGGGTGCTTTAAAAGGGCAGAAGAGAGAGAGAGAGAGACAGGGCATGTATTGTTTCTTTAGGGTAGCAGTAGATGAAATGAGACAAAAGCGACAGCTTATCTGTCCAACGGCTGACTACGATGACCCTCCCCCTCCCACTTTTCTTTTTTCCTTGATTGTACTAGGCATACGCTGCTTCTAATAAAACAAAATAAGAGGGACAAAGGGGGGTGATGGACGAGGGAGGGAGGAGGGAGGGAGGGGGTCCACTTGGAAGGAAGATAAAAGATGAGAGTGGGGTGGAGAGTCGGCGTCGGTTGGAGGAGCGGCCGCTGCGATTCGGTTGTATCTTCCAAGCAAAAGAAGCCCTTTTTATGTAGGGATATGCAATACGGACGGCTTGAATCCAGAACCATCCATCTTGTCGATCCCATTTCCTGTTGCTAAAAGTGAAATCGGTGTCTAGATAGTCCAATTTTTTATTTCAAGGGAAAAACGAACTTGATTGAACCAACTAAGTATCATTTTTATTTTATTTTTCTTCAAAAAATTAATAAAATGTGAACTAAACATTATTTTGATCCAGTTCTAAGTAGTGAGGAAAAAAATGATGAGAAAAAAAGTAGTGAGAAAAAATAAATAACCAGTTCCAATTTTTGGGAGCCGAACCTCCCGGTCCAGCTCCCGGTTTCACCTTACGACCAGGCCGGACTGGGAATTCATCACTTTCTATTAAGCAAGCAAAAGAAGCCCTTGTAAGGCCCCTTCGTCCTATTTTGGGGGCCATAATAACATCATCTGGGCTCATCGACTTGGCGTTTGGACTCCGCCCACTCCACTCCCCAAAAACCACACCGACTTGTCGAAAGCTCGTCGAGCTCCTGTTGGGAGTGGCGAAGGGGGTGGGGACTGACTTGACTGCCTGCCGTTCCGCACAGAGAGAGAGAGAGAGAGAGATGTCGATGCTGTGGGAGAAGAGCGGGACGTGGAGGTGGCTGGTGCGGAAGACCCGCGACTCCAAGCCCTTCTTCCTGGCCTTCGCCACCGTCTGCGGCGTCGTCCCCGGCGTCATCGGCTACTGCGTCATGCAGGCCACCAGCTCCCGCACCGAGCAGCTCGAGGCTCGCCTCCGCCAGACCGCCCGCCCCGACTCCCTCGTGCGTTCCCTTCTCTCTCCCCCTTCCCTTCCCTCGCGATTTCTTCCTTTAACAAATGGAGTCTTGCCATTGATCCATCCTGAGTGGAACTGCGATTAAGAGAATTTATCCGGCATTCTGGATAGGTCATGATCTGTACCAATTGAGGATCATTTCATATTAAACGTGCTTACCCGTCTTAAAAGAAATGCTTTTTGAAGATAAATCACTTGGACAGTCGGTGGCACATTCACCATATCCGTGATAGAATGTCTGAGATCATTAATATCTGTTGTTCCTATCGCTTGAGAAGGAGCCGTCATGGAGAATCCCTTTCAGTTTCGATCCTATCTGTCGTCTCTTTAACGATGGCTTTCCATAATTGATCCTACGTCTAAGTGCGTCCCTCGCTCGCTTATTCATCTGGAAACCTAATAGAGTGAGGAATTCCTGATCGGCTTTGCCGGCGGGTTTGTACGTTTCATCTCATTGTCCTCCTTCTCGTGTTACGGTTCATATTTGATTCTCCGAGGCTCGTGTCCTTTTGATTATGTTTTGGCAGTCGCAATTCTCTTGACTTTAAATTTTCTCCGGTATCCAATCGCGAGATGATGAATCAATTTGACATTGCCCTCCTTCCTGGCCATGTCACTCGAGTCACTTGAAAATTTGGGATTAATTGTTGATACCAGTAGATGAATAGAATCGTTGGTTGTTAAAATTGGAATACCCTTGGCATACGTGTTGATGGAAGCTCTTGACAGTTGCGAATACCTCATGGCTGGGAAAACTCATAATTGCGGGTAAAACTCACGGCTTGCTATTCCCTAAAGTTTTTTACCCCAGCTATCCACATGCACAACCACAAGGCACTCGATGTTGCTTTACTGTGGACTGTAGTATTGAATATGGAATGCCCAAGGGATCCCCAGCCGTTAGTGTCTGATGTAACTCTTGGCAAATTGCAGTCTGTGTGTTCTTATTTTGGCAAGCTGCATCTCAATCTTTATTGAGATGTATAATACGTTAGCAAGTAACTCCTAATGCAGATGTGCATATGTTAAAGTGCATATGAGTTTCGTCACCTACCGTTGAGCTAAACACATTAAGCATTCTCTTCTTTTACACTGAGAATTTGGCTACTGCTTTCTTCTCGTGCATGCTTAAAAGTAGTGAGTGAATCATCCTGACCTACTGTAATTGTGTGCTAGATGATGGGAAAAGTGAATCGAGACAGGTTAGCAGAGTATCTTGGGGAGCTCCAGAGGAAGGAGGACACGAATGACAGGTACGTAGCAGCCTTGAAGGGAGAGACTTTGACTAGGAAGCCTTACGTGAGGATTCAACCTGTGCAGCAGCAAGATGGTGGAGCCAATGAAGCAGCGAAGGCTGACGAGAAAAAGAAATAGACAGTTAAATAAGCGCTGCAGTTAAATTGTAAAGTCTCTCAAGTCGTTTGATGATCTTGAGAGTCGATTTTCCCTAATTGTCAGTCTTTTTGTTTCCTAGCATTGTTTTGAGTTTTGAAAAGGTCTGAAAAACCTCTAATGCCATGTAATAAATATTGCTTTGTCTCGTTCTCTCATGGGTCGCATGTCGCATTAGCCAATCGTGTTGGCGCATCGCTCGGTCTGTACTAGATTTGCTCTTGGTGAGGATGCCTTAGCTGGGTGGGGTGGCTGATGGAGGAGCATATATTGCAGTTGGCAGCATCGATGAGTTTGCATATGTCCACGTGGACATATACGGTCCATTATCTTCGACCATAAGCTTGAGGGACGCTCATGAAGCCGGTGAAGCGAATGAACAAGCGCTCCTCTGTCGTCTCAAAGAAGATGCGTGTTCTGAGCTTCGTCGAATGTTATATACTAGCAGCTGCAGAAGTAACTAAATCAGCACAAGCCCAACATAGAGAAACAGGAGATTGGAATCAATTGGAGCTCTCTGTGGTGTGTGTCCATGTTGGCGTTTGATAACCGGGCCTATATGTTGTCCGGTGTAGGGACTTGGAAAATAAAATGATAACGACATAGGAATGATGTGGAAAAGTTAGGGGAGCGCACACGAGGCATAAAGGCCAAGCACCCGAAGGACCCATTCAAATCGAACAACAAGTATTACGAGAAGGTGTGTCTCGATAGTGGGAGCGGGACGAGCGGATTCGGTTTTTATGTTAGGGTGATGATAAAAGAGGGGAGCAAATCCTCACATGAGCTCCTCCGGCAAAGGAAAGGTTGGGGGTCGGTTTTAACTCTCCTTTTTTTCGTGAATTTCATTTGGGTAGGAGGGTGGGGGTAGGGGTCCGGGTCGTCGTGGTCGTGGTGGCGAGAGAGGGGCGGACACCGCATCGACGCGCCAACGAAACCCCTCCGAAACTGTGTGTGGGGGAGTCGGGCTATCCTCGCCTTTTTCCCCGTCCTTTCCCACTTTTCTCCCCGTGTCCTTTTCCCCCAAAATTTCATCGCCCAAAATCCAATTCGACCATCTCTATCTCTCCCTCTCTCTGTGTCTGTTTTTCCGTCTTCCTCTCTTTCTTTCTCTCCGAGTTGCTGTTGCTGGTCCGCGAGAGAGTTTTGAGAGAGAGAGAGGACGCTACGAGTGTCACTGTTTGAGCCGGCGCACGATTTCGCCGCCGGCAATCGGGGACCGAGGGGAGATCATGACGCAGCAGCCCCCGCCGCCGCCTCCTCCTCCGCCGCTGCCCGCTTCCGATGGGGGGTGGCGGCTTCGCCGCAGCAGGGCGTGCAGGTGCGGTGCGCGGGCTGCCGGATGATACTGAGCGTGGGGAGGGGAGTGATGCAGTTCTCTTGCCCTACCTGCCACTTGCCCCAAATGCTCCCTCCCGAGCTCACCGCCACCGCCACCGCCACCGCCACCGCCCCCGCCCCTCCCCCCAATCCTTCCCCCTTCAACAACAATCCTCCCTCCGACACCAACACCAACAACAGCAGCAACGCCGCCGCCGCCAACAACCGAGTCGCCCAATTGAAGCCGGCCCACGGCATCGATCCCACCAAGATCCAGCTCCCTTGCGCCCACTGCAAGGCCCTCCTCAACGTCCCCCACGGCCTCTCCCGCTTCAAGTGCCCTCAGTGCGACACCGACCTCGCCGTCAAGCAGCCCTTACAGCAGCCCCCCTTCCTCCCTCTTCCTCCTCCTCCTCCTCCCCCCGAGGAGGTCAACGAGGTTCTCTCCTCCTTTTCTGTCTTCTCTCATTTCCTTTCCCATGATTCTCCTCACGCGCACTTTCTCCGGTCCCTGATATGTCCTTCCCCCATTTGTGTTGTGTGGTATCTACAAGTATTTGCGCTTATTACTTCAATTGCTTTGTTTAGCTCCGTGTTACTCCCTACATTTCCATTAACTTCATACCCATGCGGCTTCCTGCCTTATTATTATTATTATTATTATTTTTTACCATGAGGTTTACTACTTGAAAGTTCCTTCATTTGGGGGGTCAAAAAAGATGGCACCATGCTGCGGTAGGTCCTTCGATGGGTTACCCCCACTATAACAAGTTCATCCACGAAGGAAATGACTGTTTAGGCGTTGAAGCAATACGGGAATTGTCTTCCATATGAATTCGAATCACATGAAGAGACATTGGGTGGCGCAAATAATGTTTAGCTACATTGTGGTTACTTATTTTGTTACTGGAGAAAGAGACGACTGCTGAGAATATTAATGGCGGATCATATATGGTGTGAGTTGAAGCGAGGGAACATGGTGGGGTATGGATTGTGCTATTTACGAATTTTTACCCAAACCATGTGTTACCGCTTGTAATGGAGAGGATGTTTCTTTTATGTTATCTTGAATTTCTTCATATATCGGAATGGAGAAGAAGATGACGGTTCTTGGTGGTGTAGAAAAGTGTTTTGAAAATGCCTTGATCTTCACCACCTATTGGCTCTTTAATCACCATTGAGGAGTGCAATATCTACATGTGGTGGACAGACCATTTCTTGCTAGTACCTTCCATATAAGAAATGGCGATCTATTAGTGCCTATCCAACAAAAATGTACTTTTAACAATTTGAAAAATCTCTGTACATCTTTAAGCAATGAGATGTGATTTTCTGTAGGAGAACTTGTTGCAGGTGGGTATATGAAATAGTGACCTTAAGATGCTCTAGTGAGAAAGTAAGAACTTTAATAGGATTTGGATCAAAAGAGGCGGTGGAAAGCATGAGAAAAAATTGGCAGGATGTTGAAGGTACCGATCTTGGATGAAATTTGTCATTGGAACGAGTTGATGGCATAAGAGGATTAATGTCGCTAATACATGTTGGCATGGAGAATTTATTCGCTGTCTCTGTTCTTTTTGAAATGTGTGCCAACCGTTCTGATTATATCTACAAGGTTGAATCATACTTCCTTTATTCAACAGTTTTTGACCCAATTGCTTTGGTAGTACTTCCTTTTTGTTAGAAAGTCCAACTTAAAATCTTAAGATAATAGGTAGAGGGAGAACACATGAACATAAAGTGCATTTAGGACCTGTTGTTAAATGATGTGGAACAATATTTCAATGGGGACGATATTTCAACAGCCTCTGTCATGTACAAACCAGATTACGAGCGACCTGTGAAATATGTCTATGCCTATTCACATGGTTTTTTGACCGCACATATTGGCGGAAGGGATAGCACTGGCTCTGATATCATGTTGAGAGACAAAAGCTGAAGTTAATGCTTGGTTAGGTCGAATTAACCCTAAGTCATCTATTATAATAAAGCCAAGAGACTGAAATTATAATATCACGCTTATCGCTGCCATACATTAAATAATAAAGAAAATGGACAAATATGCCTCCATCAGCCAAATACTACCACCATCTTTTTAGCAGTTCAGGTGCTATTACTTAAGGAGCCATTTTTTGTGAGAGAAAGATGGGGGTTTTTCATCTAGGAGTAAAAAATAGTGGACGTTTCTTGTCCATGCTTCTGGCCTACTTTTCACTTCCCTTGTCTCCTTCTGCTTAGTTATGTCACCAGGAGTAATTTAGCTTGGCATATGTGCCTCGGCATATCTATATTGTTTATAAGTCATCTGCATTTAGTGGCGAGCCTGCGTTCTTCAACATCTCTGTTGTCAAGCTGAATTTGTCATCTCTAAACGCAATTCTGATCTCATATTGTCATGGGGACCTTTTGATAACTAAGGGCTGTTGATTAAATCTGCATTTGCGAAACCAATCTTATCAAATCAGGTGGGTTTCTGGTGATAGTTTAGAAGTTGGGTTGCGTGGATCTGTATGCTTGAATTTTTTTCATGAACTTTTGAATGATAACAACTTTCTTACCTTGTATTCTTCTGTTTCGAGATTGAGAAGCACGGATTCTTTTGCTTGTTGAGATGCTGCATGGTTAAATGGTCCCCATTGGTGGCAAAAGAACAATAGTTATCTATGGTCAAAGGTTTGAGGTGTAATGTTAGATGAGAACATGGGCTTTGGGATAGAACTTGTGACTGGTTGGCCATTGAGAGGCTTGCTTATGTTAATGATCTCAAATTAATCCTGTAGTTCATGACTTGTTCCTCCTAAAAAATTCTGATTGCTTATTCACTTTTCCCATTTTCAAGCAAACTGTATTCTTTGTTGTCTTTCAATTTTTTCCAGGTGGCTATCGAAGTGGAACGTGAAGAAGATGAAGGTGGGACGTTGGGAGAAACTTTTACAGACTACGTAGGTGTTCCCCATGTCTTTTTTCCCCCCCAAACTTCTGCCAGCCCCTTGCTTGTCAGCTAAATATTTTTAACCTCCTTTTGTGATCCTTTAATTCGTTTAATGAGCAGCGACCTCCCAAATTATCCATTGGACCTCCTCACCCGGATCCAGTTGTTGAGACATCATCGTTATCTGCAGTTCAGCCTCCTGAGCCTACGTATGATATGAAAATTAAGGATGAGTTGGAAACCTCAACGGTCTTATCATGTTTGCAGATTGAGACACTGGTCTACGCTTGTCAGGTTACATTCATGGCTGCAACTAATTCAAATTATATCCATGTGCCTCCACTCATTAGAAAATATCGGTCATCATGACAGAGACACCTTCAGCACCTTGCCAATGGCACTAGGGCTGGATTTTTTGTTGGAGACGGAGCTGGTGTGGGTAAAGGTCGAACTATTGCTGGGTTAATCTGGGAAAATTGGCATCAAGGAAGAAAAAAAGCACTGTGGGTTTTTATTTTATTTGTCACATTTGATCATTACTAAATCTCAGTGGAAATTATCTTGAAATTATTTCGCAATCTCTAGGTGGATTTCTGTCGGTTCTGACTTGAAGTTCGACGCCAGAAGAGATCTAGATGACGTAGGTGCAACTTGTGTTGAAGGTAAATAACAAACTCAAGAAACTATTAAGAAGATGTCTTTCTCATACCATGTCATGTGCAGCTGAATCCCATATAGCCTTTTAAAGAAACTCAAAGGAATGGTAAGGTACTCCTATAGTTAGATCTGTCACATTACTATATGCACACATTAGCATTTGTTGCCATATTATGTCTTGAAAAGTATCATCAAGATGATCGTCCTATTTTACTTTTGTCACCATTCGTAACTGATTTCATGCCAAGAGGAAGTAATATAGTCTATTGATTCATGTGAACAGTGCACGCTCTGAACAAGCTTCCCTATTCTAAGCTTGATTCCAAGTCTGTTGGGGTCAGAGAAGGGGTAGTGTTTTTGACGTATAGCAGCCTTATAGCATCTTCTGAGAAAGGACGGTCTCGTCTGCAGCAGCTTGTGCAGTGGTGTGGACCTGAATTTGATGGGCTTGTCATATTTGATGAGGTAATACAATTTCACTTCGTTTATAATAGTGATCATGTGCGAATTCTTTATCCTCTATACATTGTCAACACCGATTTGAAAGCCTCTCTCTGATGGAGCAAGGATTTGGTTTCACCTTATATCTAAGTTCAATTGTTTCACCGTAGTGCCACAAGGCCAAGAATTTGGTGCCTGAAGCTGGAAGCCAATCAACACGAACTGGTGAAGCAGTTCTGGATATTCAGGTATTCCTAAAATGAATAAGTGGCCCTATTCCTTGTTCATGGTATTTACTCCATTTAAGTGGCCCTTCTTTTAGAGTTTTTGCATTTTAGTAGGGAAGTTACAGTATGGGTAGCTGAAGATGATACTCCACTTCTGTTTTCTCACAACTGGACGGTGTGCTCTCAAAAGTCTTAGCCCTAGACCTCTGAGTAAATCTATGTGTCATTAATTGTGCTCTGGAAACGCAAACATTTCTTTTTGAAGTAGGTGACTTTGTTGAAATGTGTCATTGCTCAATTTTCGAAATGTGTTGATATACTTTATGGGGGTCCTTACTAGTGCTCTTCGGGTACTTGTTGGCATGACCTTTGTCTTAATGACTATCCTTTGTTTAATTCTATTTAGGCTCCTTGATTTTATTACCCGTGGAAGATTCTGAGCTCTGGCTGTTTTGTCTGCTAAAACACTGAGTTTGAGCTTTTCCTAACTTCAAAAATTATTATGTTTACTGCTGCAGGCCCGGCTTCCTGAAGCTCGTGTCATTTATTGCTCTGCAACTGGTGCATCTGAACCCCGCAACATGGGATACATGGTGCGCCTTGGACTTTGGGGAGCTGGAACATCATTCTCGGATTTTAGGGAATTCTTAGGTATTTTGTCTATCAGGATTATTTTATCTTTTAACTAGGGAATTCTTAGGTATTATGTCTAACAGGATTGTTTTATCTTTTAACACCGTCACTTTGATTGCCAGGCTTATCAATTTAACATATCTGGACTTTATATCGGTTCCTAAATTTTCTGTCATGGGTGACATGGCATTTGTTTGCTTTTAGTTTTCATGCATTGGGTTATCTTTACAGTGCTAGCTTGGTGAACTTGGGTTAGAATTGCCACCAGCATTAATACTTGCTGTGGTGTTTGTTGGAATATTTAAATAATAAACCACGTCTTCATCTAACAGTTTAAGCTTTTAGAACAGTTGGCAGTGGTCCCACAAAATCTCACATGGTATCAGAGCTAGGAGGTCCTGAGTTCGAATCTTCCAGGCCCCTATTTGCCTCCCCAGTTAAATTTCCACGCTTAGTACTAGGCAAAAGACCAGACTAAGCGTGAGGGGGAGTGTTGGAATATTTAAATAATAAACCACGTCTTCATCTAACAGCTTAAGCTTTTAGAACAGTTGGCAGTGGTCCCATAAAATCTCACAGTGTTAAATTATCACCTCACCGGCATCAAAGTACCATGGTTTCCATTGTACTTCCTGTCTAGATTTGCTTCATATCATCTCTACTCATTCAGAGATTAAAGTCCTCTTATTTGATTCAGTAATTTTCTTGTTGAAAGAGTTAGAAAGCTAGCAAGGTATTTTCAAAGTCGGGTGGGTTCAGTGTTGTAAAGCAAATTAAGCTTCTGAATGATATGCAGTGCTTTTTGATGGCCAAAAATGAAATGATTCGATTGGGATCACTGACATGATGGTTGAGATTGCAAATAATCATTTTCTAAGACAAGATTCTACTGACAATGCCAGGAAAAGCATCTCAGTGGCTTTAACTGGATACCAATTTTATCTTTTAGAAAGGGCATTACGCTTCAATGAAGCTTGCAAAAGATGGGATTTTCATGTTGAGCTCTCAATTGAGCTGAAGAGTATCCTCTTGCCATTGGAACAGCACGCTAGCACACATTGATAAGCATTTCCATCAGAATATGCGCATTTTCATATGGAGGAGAAGTCCATGTTCATGTTGACTTATCCTGTAGGGTTATTCATTTTCATCTTAAATGTTGCTACCATGTCGATGATCAGTCTTGCATCTCCCTGTTTCTGTACTGGCATACAAACCACTAGACCTTTTTGATAAACTGGATGACATCTTGTACTCGTGCGGTCCCAGGAAAAGAAAGCTTCTTGTTAGAAGATATTTCTCTGATTGAGGATATATATCTTTTTAGATTTGATTTTGATTTTGTCTTGTGACTAATCTATGATTTGCTTTTGAGACTTAGCATCATCTCTTGATATTTCTGGCAGTTGCTCTTGAGAAGGGTGGTGTTGGGGCCCTAGAACTTGTTGCTATGGACATGAAAGCAAGGTAATAGGTTCACCTAATTTCATGCATCATATCTGATGTTGCTGGAACTGATCTTAAGATATGTTTCAGGGGTATGTATGTGTGCCGTACACTTAGCTATAAGGGCTCAGAATTTGAAATTGTGGAAGCACCTCTTGAAGAGAATATGATGGTAGGCTGAAAGCATATGCTTTACTATTTACTTAGAACTATTAAGTTTTAATCTCATGGAGTTAAGAAATAGGTCATCTTGGACGTAGACTCTCGTTATTAAGCCTTTTTTCCAGTCTTTATAAACTTGCATGCTTACCCATCAAATTCTTTGTTGAATAGCTTGTTAAACTATTAAAGTTTAAATAGTTTGATGAGCTATTGGGGGTTCAGAATTAGTAAGCAGATGTTTGTTCAATTCTTTATGTCCTGAGTAATTGGTGAGTGTAAGAAATGTCGACTTCCCAAATCATGTTTTCGCAGGAAATGTATAAAAAGGCAGCGGAGTTTTGGGCAGAGTTGCGAGTGGAACTGCTGACAGCAAGTTCCTTTCTCACTGATGAAAAACCAAATACAAGTCAATTGTGGAGATTGTATTGGGCAAGCCATCAGGTATGTGATTCTACAGATTGTTGGTGGTAGGATTTGTTCTTTTCTTTCCATCTACATATGCTTCTCCTTTTGGACCCTCCATCTGGTTATTTTGGTTTTAATTTATTCATCTATATGTTCGGATGTTCTTATTGTAGAGATTCTTTAGACACATGTGTATGTCTGCAAAGGTGCCTGCAGTCGTGAGATTAGCAAAGCAGGCATTGACAGAAGATAAGTGTGTTGTTATTGGCCTTCAAAGTACTGGAGAAGCAAGGACTGAGGAAGCTGTCACAAAATATGTCAGTATAACAACTGTATTGCATTCAATTATCTTAATGCTCTTTACAAGCGATATGCATTCTTTTTTAGACAATCACAATAACTTGATAATCTCTCAGGGTCTTGAACTTGATGATTTTGTTTCGGGTCCTCGAGAGCTGCTGCTGAAATTTGTTGAAGAAAATTATCCTCTGCCTGAAAAGCCTGAACCTCTTTCAGGTATTTTTATGAGCAACTGCAAGTATGATTCAACAGTTTTCCCTATTAAGTTAGTCAAATTAAGAGTATGCTTTGGTTGCAGGAGAAGAAAGTGTGAAGGAACTTCAAAGGAAGAGGCATTCGGCTAGACCGGATGTGTCCATAAAAGGAAGAGTTAGGAAGGTTGCAAAGTGGCAGCCTGCTAGCGATGATGAAAGTGATGAAGATAATGACTGTGAGTCCCTTCAGGCTGTGTGGATGACATTAGTTCTGCCTGTTTCACTTGAATATGTATATTTGTATTTTCACATTGGTCGTTTTTCTATAATTACGTGTGGTTGAATGGTGTAAAATGAATAATACTCACATATATGTTTCCCGCTATGTGAATATTTGCTTCAGATTTTCAAATCATGCTGCTTTGCATTTTACTTGTTCAAATCCACAATTGTGTACATCCAAATAACCAAGTTGATCTTTGTTCCGAATAGCTGATTCTGTGCATGACTCAACTGAATCTGATGATGAGTTTCAGATCTGTGCAATATGCAATGGTGAAGAGGTAATCACCACTTCTCCCCCTTGTGTGAGAGATTGTATGCTTTTATGTCACATTATTCTTATATTGTGATTTTAGGGAAGGAAGAAGTTGCTTCAGTGTTCGTGCTGTCGTCAACTGGTTCATCCTGCCTGTCTTGTCCCACCTATGGAAGATATAGTATCTGAAGAATGGTCATGTCACTCATGCAAGCAAAAGACAGAAGAATATCTTCAAGCTAGACGTGCATACATTCAAGAACTTTCGAATAGGTATAAATAAACCTTACTGTCTTCTGCTTGCAGACTAAGTTTGCAACTGTGCTGAAAAGCATTGTCATCTTGATTATAGGTATGAAGCAGCTCGGGAGCGGAAAAAAAAAATTTCTGACATAATACGTACACTGGATCTTCCGAATAACCCTCTAGATGACATCATTGATCAGGTGGCTGTTGGTGAATCCTGTAACATGTATTTATATGTCATGGCATAACATTTATATCATCGTCTTTTCTTCCCAAATAGAAGCGGATTTGCAGACGTGAAGAAATATTTGTGTTGAATATCAAATTACAGAAATATATATCTGTCAGTCTGGAAGACATTGATAGAATTTGAGGGTGCCCTGAGGATTGCTAATATCAATTAATTGTTCAATTTAATCAAGATGTTTCATCTTTAAGTTCTAATGGGCTGGCACCCAATTGTTGCCTTTTCTAATATATGAGCTTTTACTTATATAAACACCTGTTTATCTTGCAAACCTTCTTTCATCATTTGGAAGCTGTTTTGATGGCCTTCATTTAAGTTGAAGTAATTGTTGTCCAATGAGAGTTTTTTATGAAGACAATTTGATGTTTTGTAAGCTATTTCTGGTATGGACATTATTTTCCACTATGATAGTTGATCTATCAACAGTAAACTTGATGTTTTTTTTTTTTGGTAAAGAACAGTAAACTTGATGTTTCTTATAGCTTCTTCTGATGTTTTTAGTTAATTTAATAATTATGATGCTTATGCAGCTTGGAGGCCCAGAGAAAGTTGCAGAAATGACTGGAAGGCGAGGAATGCTTGTTAGGGCCTCCAGCGGGAAAGGTGTCACTTATCAGGCACGTAACACGTAAGTTTGTTTGATCGCATCTTTCTTTAAGCACTACAGTTTTTCTACCTTCTCTTGAGTTAACTCTAGTTTTTTCTTAGGAAAGAAGTCACGATGGAAATGGTCAACATGCACGAGAAGCAGCTCTTTATGGATGGTAAGAAGTTGGTGGCTATTATCTCCGAGGCTGGATCTGCTGGTGTTTCTTTGCAGGCAGATAGAAGAGCATTAAATCAGGTGAGCTGGTCCTGCAAAGAGTTACTTCGTGTTGAGGCTTCCTGCAAGTCCTAAGTTGATACTATTGGAATTTTTCTTTTCTTGGCTAATTTCAAAGGGCTGTAGATCTTGTGTATGTTCACCTAATGCTGTCTGGTATTGTTGCTTACGTTTGTCTGTCGTTGATAACTTATGATAGAAAAGAAGGGTGCATTTGACGCTGGAACTTCCTTGGAGTGCTGATCGGGCAATTCAACAATTCGGCAGAACACATCGGTCAAACCAGGCTTCCGCACCTGTGTACAGGTGGAGTAGGCCTTGCTTTAATTACTTGCTGTTCAATTTTTTTAATAAGACAAAGTGATTGCAATGCTTCCGCGAAAAGTTTAAGAATAGAAAAGATTTGCGATGGCTGTTTAAGTATTGACTTTAGTGTGAAGCTATCGCTCTATTGGATGCTTACTGCTATCTATGTTTAATGAGTCCAACTTAAATTAGTAATTGTTCTAGGCCTAAATTATTAAAGTTAGAGGGCATGGTTGTTGCTGAATCATAGTCAACATAAGAAGGAGATAAACTGTCAGCAGAAGTATGAAGACATATGTGTGACATGTGATGGAGCAGCATGCATTCTGGGATATTCAATTTGTGTTGAGATGCTTCTCAGTTCATGAAAAGAGGGGCAAATTTTCTGTTTGTCCATTTCCATTTTTGATGCGGAACCTGTAGCCTGGCTAGAATTCTGTGTTTGACATTGTTGCATAGTTTCATCTTCTGAAAATACATGAACAACAGTGGTTTTCCAAGAGAGTTATGTTTTTTGTCTTGGCACTCAGCAAAATGACTCACGAATTCTGTGATAACTGATGAGTGGGCGGCATGGTTGCAAGAATCCTGCTTTTTATTATTGATTTCAGTGGTCAGAGGCAAGGAAGTGCACCCGTAAGACATGCCTATTCTGGTGGGCTGAACCCCGCAGAAAATGTTTTCTGGTGGACAGCAAATGAGACAAGTTGGGTAGATTAACTAGATGCGAGACTATGAAACTGCTAGTGATCAAAGCAGCATAAATACTTCGTCTGGCAAGATGCTCATACCGAGGGTTCACTGAGCTCTGTTGTTTTGAAAGAATTCTAGTTGCCTCATTTTTAGTTGATATGAAGATAATGCACGATTTGGTAAAGATGGTGCACGGTATAGTCAAGTAGGAATATTACCAGAAGTGAAAGATTTTCAGGATCTTTTGTTAAAGTATCTCTTTTTACTTGGCTCAACGAAAAACCACATCAGTGACCTGGGATATATGGTATACGCTGAATCAATATTGGAATTGGTCAAGTGGGTGGGGACTGCTTTACATATTCATGCCATTGTTGGGGTTAAGTGAAATGATGAGCTTGTTGGTATTGATGGACTTAGTCCCCTTCATGCTGCTTCACAGGATACTCTTCACCAATCTTGGTGGTGAACGCCGGTTCGCATCTATTGTCGCTAAGAGATTAGAGTCTCTCGGAGCCTTAACACAAGGAGATCGCCGGTGAGTTTCATGAATGGTGCACTCATTCGTCATTTAAAGCTTTGAGTTTGTCTTCTGCGCCATTGCTTGTAATCCTATCTTTGTCCTTGTAAACTTGATTACTTTCTCTTGATCAATTGCAGCGCGGGACCAACTTTGAGTGCCTATAATTACGACAGCACATATGGAAAGAAGGCCTTGGTGTTGATGTATAGGGGAATAATGGAACTGGTGGGTCGTGTTACCCTTGTGACCTTTTTCGCACTAAGTTCCATTTATAATGAGTAAGTGCTAATTTTTTCTTCTTCAGGATTCCCTGCCAATTGTTCCTCCAGGATGTTCATCTGAAGAACCTGATAAAGTCCGGGATTTTATGGAGAAGGCAAAGGCTGCTTTAGTGTCGGTTGGAATAGTTAGGGACACAGTCATTGGTAATCTCACTGTCTTTGGCACAACATGTCAATCCTACTTTAAGCTAATAAATGGTATTATTGGTATTAGTGTATCTGTGCAGAGTTGCGACTTCTGATATTATGTTTGACCCACCATTCTGCTTTGCTGTTGTAATTTTGAAGTTATTTTCATTGTGATATAGGGAATGGAAAAGACAATTTTAAGATTTCTGGTCGTATAATTGATTCAGACATGCATGATGTTGGTCGCTTTCTCAATCGACTGTTGGGGTTGCCGCCTGACATTCAGAATAGGTTTGTTTTATGTGAATTGATTGGTATCTGGAATTGATCTCAGTCCAACATGCTGAGCTAACATATTTTCCAGGCTTTTCGAGCTATTTGTTGGTATTCTAGATCTGGTCATTCAAAATGCACGCATTGAGGGGCATCTTGATTCAGGCATTGTTGACATGAAAGCCAATAGTGTAGAACTACAAGGAACTCCGAAGGTGAGGTTTTTCCACTTTTAACATTCTGAGCTTTGCTTCTGAGCCATATAACTTCAATTTCCTGCAGACTGTTCATGTTGATCCTACATCGGGTGCTTCAACAGAGCTCTTTACTTTCACTCTGGATCGTGGAATCACTTGGGAGGTACGCTTTGCCGAATGTAAGATTCACCTTTTCCTTTTGTGCTTCATTACTCAGATTGGATCATATCTTGTTTCAGTATGCAAGCTCCCTGCTAGAGGAAAGGCAAAAGGATGGCATTGCTTCATCTAGTGACGGTTTCTATGAGTCCAAGAGAGAATGGCTGGGAAGGCGTCATTTCATCTTGGCATGTGAAAGGTAATGACTGAATTATCTGATCTTTGGGATTTGGGGTTGTTCATAGGACACTGTTTCTTTGGTGGCGTAACTATCTTGGTGAATCTCCACTGCTACTGAAGTACAGTCTCCAGCTTTAGCCTTCTTTCTGAGAATTTTTCCATAATGGTGCTCATTCCACCTAATGCTTGTGTTCCTGTATTGTTCATTATTCACTACAGTTTCGTTATAATGGATGCATTCTAGCATAGTGGAGGAGATAGGTATGTGGAGATAGTTTTTCTCGGTTATATCATTGTGAAGAGTCAAGGCTGTTATGCCTTCTTTGGAAGAGAATTAAGTTTGCTTTCTCAGATCAGTGTTCTTAATTTTATAGGTTCTAGTAATATGTATGTCCACTCCTGTTCTCATACTTTTGAGTCTTTACCTCCTTATTTTCCGAAGGTGACTTTGAAAGTTGTTTATTTGACCAGTTATCTTTTGGGATTACTGATGATTGCTATCTGAATTGCTGGTTTTCTCATTATTGTGCTTCAGCTCTACTTCAGGAATGTTCAAGATAATCCGGCCAGCTGTTGGGGAGTCATTGAGGTTGCAATGTAATATGATATATGCTGAACTAGTTATTTTTCAAGATTTCTTTACTAATCTGGTTTACCTTTGGCAGGGAGTGGCCTTTAGCGGAGCTCAAAAACAAGTACAGAAAAATGAGTTCTTTGGAGAAGGCTAAAAGCAGTTGGGAAGATGAATATGAAGTATCTTCTAAGCAGGTAATGGCAAATTATTCATTTTATGTTAATACAACGGGCCACAGGCATAAGTCTATGCAATAAGTTCCTCCCAAACATTGACAAATGAGATTGGTTTTCTCGAAGAATTTGGAGGATGTGCATTTCTAACTTAAGTTTGACATTTGTGGTCCGAGCACTATTATGTGCATGTGTGATGCAGTTGCAGTGTCTCTGTGTTATCTTGATCTTTCAAGAAATTTAATGCTTCTTTTTCTTTACTAATTTGAAGTCTATCCATCTGAAGAATTACATGAATTTGCTTAACATGTTTTGTAGGCAATGGCATTCTGGTTCGATTAATTTGCTGTTTATAGAAGTTCTGCTTGCTTTGTAATGGTGCTGTGTGGTCTATTTCTGCTAGGCTACAGTGTATGCATGTTCTATTTCTTGGAAAACAGAGCCTTTTACTCCTTTTTGTCAGTCCACCTCTCGACTTCTGATCTGGGTGTTTCGCCATGCTGATTAGTTCACAGAATGTCTTAATGAGGAATTTTCGGCTCTTTGGGCATACCATATGAGTTTCCTGACTTGTGGTGGTATAACAGCTATTAGGTGCATAAGAGCATTTGGAAAATTTTTGAGCTGTTAGTGGCCAGGACTCCAACTCACATAATGTAGAAACTGCAATTTATGAAGGGGCAACACGATTGCTAGATGTGGAATGTCTCCCACCGTTAAGCCTCTTCTTTTCTATCCACTGTCTAAAGGAGCTGCACAGAAGCTTGGTTATCTGCGCTTTCCTTTTCCTGTAAATAACTTTGTGGATACCTTCCTCTTATATCCTCTTGAGGAGAAATCCATCCTTGCTTTGCTAATCATGCATGCTCCCACTGGTCACTGGCCATTGTTTCTTTGGGTTTTTATGACCAAGAAGTGCATTTTCTTGGTAATGTGTCCAATCATTTATCTTGCTGATGGTTCATTGGAATGCTGTATTCTAATTGGTGTTAAATTTGATTGCAGTGCATGCATGGCCCCAACTGTAAAATCGGCACTTATTGCACTGTTGGGAGGAGACTACAGGAAGTAAATGTCCTGGGTGGCCTCATTCTTCCTGTCTGGGGCACTATTGAGAAGGCCCTTGCTAAGCAGGTCGGTTGCCCTGCTGCTGCTATTATTTTACACTATTTTTTCCCTGACCAAGAGTTTGGTGGTCTAGGGGCGCCTTTTTTGGGGCATGCTTTTTATTAAGAAATTACCATGCAACATTTCCAGATGACGCCAGCCAACAATGCATGACTGCGTGTGTATAGAAAAAAAGTAATGCGTAATTGCAGTGCGGCCAGCATAATTTTTACATGACAGTTTCTAAGCAGTGGTTGGATAATCTGGTGACCCCCTCAATCTTAGTATTATCTTGCTTGAGACCAAGGGCTGTAATACTTTATGCTAGAACTATACTACAATTTACATGTTGCAATTTCAGGAGCTGTTTTTAGGCATATTCATTGATATTTTCCATGCTTTAATATGCCTTATGAGCTTTTTGTTTGGCTTCTAAATATCAATGACTTGCCAAATTTGTGCATTTGATTCTGGATGACATTGATTCTGGGGGAACTTCTGTATGTTGGCCCCTCAGTGCGTAGCTTTTAATGCCATAGAGAGAATGCAATCCTCTAATCGAATTTCGACAAGCTTTTGTTCACTATAGTTCCTTTTGGAACAAGGACATCTCATTGTGCATATTGAATGATTCTTATCTCCTTGGTAGTGGGACTTATCATTAGGGTTATGTCCTGTTGGAGGTGCTGAAACCTCAATTTACATGTTTGCAGGCTCGGCAAAGTCATAAGCGCCTCCGTGTTGTGCACATTGAAACTACTACAGATAGACAGCGTATTGTGGGGCTTTTTGTACCAAATTCAGCCATTGAATCTGTCCTTCAAGGTTGATTTGCTTACTCTCTCTGTCCTCTCCTCTCCCCCCCCAAAAAAAAAAAAAAAAAAAAAAAACCAAAAAAACACCCCCTCTCCTCCCTCCCTCCCCCTCCATATGCTTCTGTATAGCCATCTTTTGTTGTCTTGTTTCCTGGTTTGGATGTCAAACCTTTATTGCTTTGGTTGCTGGCACTTGTTTTCCCTTTTGTTGAACACTGGATAGTGTAATTGGTACTTAAAAACATGTTTGTTGCAGGTTTGGCGTGGGTTCAAGATATAGATGATTGAGATGGCAGTTCAGCATTTTCATGAGTAAATAGATTAGAGAGCCAAGTTAAATGGATCCGTCAGGACTCTGCAAACCTTATTAACAGAGTTACGGTATGCGGGCAGCCTTCAATTTGTGGGAAATGTAGGCTAACTTTTCTTTGGGGGAAAGTATGCTCTACCACATGATATTGCAATTTCTTGATGTATATTTTTGCTCCATTTTTTGGGCGCTAATTTTGTATACGAAGGTCTTGTCAAGAAAGGGGAGGGATGGTTTACTTGATATAGTGGTGAATGAATGTCTTGTGAACCAAGTTGTATCTGTCCTCATGGAGACTCGCATGAACAATGCAGGAATGTAAATTTTCACACTGTTTAAATTCTTTTGTTTCGTCCGTGAAGTGGATTAAACTGAAGTTAAAAGAAATGCCTAACAACCGTTGCACGTGCTCTTCCGAGGACTCAAGCCGGAGCTTTTTCCAATTATAGCATAGGTAGGAAACACGGACTTGGTGGCGATGCTGCTGTAACCATTTTGTCTTTTTGGTCTTGCTGTACGCATTCTTGAAATTGTGTCAAATTGGCAAACTGGTTCCTACCTACCGCTGTGTGTAATATGTGATCATTCGTCGTCGTCATTTTTAGTTTTGGGGGTAATGTCAGCATATCGTGCCCGTTTAAATGGATTTGTCTCAGCGGCCTAGTTTATGGGCATGAGTTTGTTATTTACTTAAATCCCTAGAAAATTTACAGCATATAAACTGTTAGATTTTTGTGGGATCATTGCCAATTATTCTAAAAGCTTAAGCTGTTAGATGGAGGCGTGATTTATTATTTAAACATTCTAACACTCCCCCTCACACTTAGTCTGGTCTTTTGCCTAGTACTAAGTATGGAAATTTAATTGGGGAGGCAAATAGGGGCTTGGAAGATTTGAACTTAGGACCTACTTGTTTACGATACCACGTTAGATCATGGGACCATTCAACCTGCTCTAAAAGTTCTTTGTTAGATGGAGGCGTGGTTTATTATTTAAACATTCTAACATAAACCATTACTGAATTAAAATTGGCTGAATTCCCTTGAAAAACGCTAAGTTAGGTTTGAATTTTCTTTTGTCTCATAAAAAAATTATCAATTTTCAATCGATATTTACGATCGAGATTTTTTTTTTTTTTTTGTCAATTCTACTCTATACCTATTCTACATCCACTCTCAGACTTTTGCCCTGCCTCTTGCAGGGCGTGGGAATCGAAACCCACTCCTGAAACTTGCGCATCCTCACTCCATCCCTCCCTGAGAAGGTGGGGGTTTGAATCTCTCACCTCCCCCTTCCATGTTGGAAGGGTGGCCACTGGGGCGAATTCCAGTGGTTAATCGAGATTTACTCGGAGGTGTTTTTGTGCTGTAAAAGATGACGTGTCATTTGCACATGCATCTCTCTCTCTCTCTCCCGCCGCGCGTAATTCCATGTCGTCTCCCTTTTTGTCGCTGTTTTTTATTGCCTTCTTCCTCAATTTGATCCCAAAGAACTCCGGTGCGAGAAGAAGGCACGCATGATGGATCGAAACCTCACAATCCAAAACCCAATGAGCAAACATTCTAACTTGTCAACACACGTGTCGAACTTGGATATCAAGCTTCACGACAGATCTTTTAAAGCGGCGAAACTCGAGGCTGCTGTGGTTGTTCAAGTTTTCATGAACTTCACGGTAGTCATGGCCGTGAGATTTTTTCGAGCCACCATAAATCTCGAGGCTATCATGGTCGCTCAAGCTTCGAGCTCGCAGCCGTGAGTGTGCATAAGCTTCGGGCTCACAGTGACCACGGCTGCTTGAATTTTGATCTATGAAGCTCAAGGTTGACGTCACGCAAGCTTCGAGCTCACAGCAGCCATGTTGCTCGATTTGAACTCACAATTATAACTGCTCGATTGATGGTCGTGAGTTGATACAAATTTGAGCTCGCTGCTACGGTTGGTCGAGCTTCTAACTCGTGGCTGTTTGATTTGAGCTGACGATGGGCCATGGCCGCTTGAGTTTCGTGCTCATAGCTTGAGCTGCCATGGATACTGTGAGCTTGAAGCTAGCACGACGATGATGACCTCAAGCTTGGTTGCCTGAAAAGATTTTGTAACCTTAGCCATGAGCCCGAATGGTCATGGCATCCATGCGTATGAACTTGAACAACAATGGCTGCCAGATGAATACGATGGAAGGCATAAAAAGAAAGAAAAAAAACAGAGAAAAAAAAGTAAAGAAGACATGAAATGACACGGGAAGGGAGATTGAGAGATCTACACATAGAATGCTACGTCGAATTTTAGTGACATTAAAGGAGGAAACTTAATAGGGCTAGATTGGTTATTAATCAAAATTGGTGTTTTCTTATGAGATGGAGAAAAGTTGATACTTTTTACCAAAAAAAATAAAGAAAAATGGATACTGATTGAAAGCTGATGCTTTATTACGGGACAAGAAAAGTTCGGCTTTTGAGCCAATATAAATACACGAAAAGTTAATATAGTGTGCATATAGGTACTTCTCGTGTGCAAAAGTTTAGACCCATAGTGTTGCAGACGATTATTATGATTAGCATTAGTATTCAAATACTCTTGGAGTTAGAATAACATGGAGTGAAAGCGAAAATATCTTTTAATAGCCAATCATGAATGTAATTTCCTGCATATACGAGATATTTATAGTTCATTATAGCAATTTTGTTCATTATTGCAAATAATGCACGATTGTGATTACATCTTCTTAATCAAATAATGTTTGATTAGACCCAAATGATTATTACTTTATTATAAAAGTATGATTATATAATTCTATAAACATTAACAAAACAACTAATTAGGTATTTAAATAATAATGACATTATGACAAACATTCTATTGAACAATGAAATTATGGATAATTCTACATGAGAGTAAGCAATTAATCACAAACTCACTATCATAATGAATAGTAGTACTATATAATGAAAAATTAGCTTTCTCAAGATGTCATATCACAATTTGTTTGCAATTATGATTAACTATTGTATTTATTGCATAAGTAATTTAAATTACAATAAACATGAATCTAACATCGGTTTAATCAGAGGGAGTCTAGAGACAGGGGACTAACTATTGTAGCCATTACTAACAAGGGAGTCGCGTCAGCAAAAAAAAATGCAACAATCATTTCCGAAAGACGAAATGAAATATATCGCAAGTCTTCATATGCGACCGTGAGCAAGCAGGACATGCTTCAAGCATTTCATGGCAAGGTGCCAATCCTGACGCAAAATCTAATCCATGACAACTTCGAGAGGATTGCAAGACCTTACCACATCAGTGCAATCCCAGAGGAAGGACGTTTAGTTACATGTACGGGATTGCCATGGAAGAGATGAAGAGGAGCTCAGGAACAAAAGTGCGCCACTGGGGATATAAGCAAAACAGCCCAGCATTCCATCCATTCAAAACTTCAATGACAACCCTAGTCTGTGACTATTATACACAACATCTATCAGCAAAACAGCCCAGCATTCCATCCATTCAAAACTTCAATGACAACCCTAGTCTGTGACTATTATACACAACATCTATCAGCAAAACAGCCCAGCATTCCATCCATTCAAAACTTCAATGACAACCCTAGTCTGTGACTATTATACACAACATCTATCATGCACAACGACATTTGATCAACAAAGCAATGAAAACAAATTATCCGCATCACACAAAGACATGCTTTCTGCTGAGCATTCGGTGTAAGATATTAAGCTTTGCAGCAAATAAAGCGACCAAATCCTTTAGGGGGATGATGGGTCTCGCCCTCGCCGGAGATTTCCACAGCCTTGTGCTTCAGCTGCTGCTGCTGCTTCTTGTGCTCGTCTTTGGGCACGGTCAGAGTAAGCACGCCGTCCCGCATCGACGCCTTGATCTCTTCAACTTTAGCATTGTCCGGTAGACGGAACTGGCGGTAGACGCGGGAGGCGCTCTCCCGTTCTCGGCAGTGCCACCTGCTGCCTTTCTCCGCGGCTTCGGCCTCCTCTTTCCTCTCCCCACTTATGAGGACGGCTCTTCCATCGACAAGCTCTAGCTTCACGTCCTCCTTGGAGAAGCCAGGGAGATCAACGTGGAAGACGTGCGCGTGGGGAGTTTCCTTCCAGTCCACCTGGGGTTGGGAGTCTGATGACGACGAGTTACGAGTGATGAGATCTGCAAAAGGATGATCGAAGAAGTCGGAGAGAAGGGTCGACATGATTTGAAGATCGGAGGCGGTTGTGAGGCGGGGAAGCAAGCGAAGAGTAAGAATTCTGGTGGATGCTTTATGTCGAAAGCGCAGTGGGGAGGGAGGAGGGAGTTATAATACGAGGAGGGAGATTAGTGGTGGATTCCGGAAGGACCTGGAGCGCAGATGAATTCTGGTTCTGTGGGAAGTCAAGAATGCGGGAGAAGTGTCTGGGAGGAACTACAAGTCTTTCTCCTAGTCTTAGTCTTCGAGTGGGGCTGTTGCTGTTGCTGTGCTGTGCCTGTGGGGAGCTTGACTTTCGTTTGATCTAAATCCATTTTACAGGGGTGTTTAAAATCCGAGATGGAATTAGAAGAATGCCCGGATACTCGCCTAGTCAAACCAAAGGTCGCTTGGCATTCACAAATTATGCAGTAGCAGCCCGCTTCCCTTCCCTTTTTGGTGCTGATTTTAGGGCGTGTTTAATAAGATTTCTTTTTTTAAGAATAATTTCTATTAAACAATAGTCTATTTCATATATGAGTTTTTAGTATTTGAGTGTCTTTAGTAACGACATGAAATTTTTATTTTCAGGAATTAAAAAAATAGAAATGTATTTTATATGATCCTCAAATTTTTTTTATAAATGTATAATTGTTTTTAATTTTTTTTATAATTTTATGAGATTTTTCTAGTTTTTTAATCTTTTCTTCTTCCTCTTCTAGTACGTTGTTGTGGCCAGGCATGAAAACCGATAAAGCTTACGGTGATTAGGCAAGGTCAAGCATCATTGAGGGCTCTTGTTTTTGACTGGTCGTTGGTCATTATGAGATTTGGTGAAGAAAAAAAAAAAACTTATTTTAGAAATTATTTTAAAAAATAAAGATCTATTTTTTTTTTTCTATTTTTTTAAAATTTCAATCTGGAGAAAGAAAAATTAGCTTTATTTTTTGCTTTAGGGAACAAAAGAGGAAATATCGAGAAATAGGGACGCTGTGAAACATGCCTCAATCGTAACCAACACGAAAGGGCCCATTTTAGGAAATAGGGCCCATTTAGGAAATAGGGCTTTGCCTGTTTCAGTCCCGGAAAAGCCCAAAAGCACTTTAAATTCCCCCCTCCTTTCTTCCTCCTCCTACTCCAAATAAAGCCGGTGGACCGGTGTGCCTCTGCTGCTTCCGAATCCGATTGATCTCTCGCCGTCGCTCCACCTCCTCCTCCGTCGACGGCGGCGATGCCTCTGTTCATCTCCGATGAGGAGCTGTCGCGGTGCTCCAACGATGGGGCGCTGGTGGCGGAGAAGGCCGACGCCTTCATCCGGAACCTGCAGAGGGAGCTGGAGTCCGTCAGGGCACAGCAGGACGCGTCCGCCATCACGGCGGAGCAGACGTGCTCCCTCCTGGAGCAGAAGTACCTCTCCCTCTCCTCCGACTTCGCGGACCTCCAGTCCAATTCCCTCCACCTCCAGTCCTCCCTCGATCGCCGCCTCTCCGAGCTCGCCGACCTCCAGTCCCAGAAGCACCACCTCCACCTCCGATGCGTACGTATTCTTGCCCCTTGGCCCCTTGCCCCTTGCCCCCCCTTGATTTTCCCTTTTTCCCATTTTCTTTTTTCTTGGCTAAAAACTGTGGTTTCCGATCGGTTTGTGCGCAGATGGAAAAGGATGGCGAGATAGAGAGGCTGGCCACCGAGGTCTCCGAGCTTCACAAGTCGAAGAGGCAGCTCATGGAGTTGGTGGAGCACAAGGGCCTCGAGCTCTCCGAGAAGAACGCCACCATCAAGTCTTACCTCGATAAGATTGTATTCCTTCTCTCTCTCCCTTTCCTGCTCCTCCTCTTATAATCATCAAACGCTATTGTTTTATCGCATCGTTTTTCTTCGGAATTCACTTGACAGTTTAGGGACCGCAGGCAGGCGATGAGGAGTACTAAGATAGAACTCCTTCTCTAGTAGTATCTGTTTGGTCTCCCCCCCACCCCACAACGTATCTTGGACAAATGTTAAAACTTTTTTGAAATGATGGTTGCTTTGTTCTCTTACATGATAACACTTTTGCAGGTGAGCTTGACAGAGAATGCTTCTCAGAAAGAGGCACGTCTCAGTGAAATTGAAGCGGAATTAACGAGGAGCCAGGCCGCCTGTTCTCGGCTTTCTCAGGTTTCTTATTATTTGCTCCTTTTCTGTTCTAGACCCTCTTTAGACTGTTTTCTCCGTGTCCTACGTTGATTGTGTTTGTATGACTCGTTTGCTGGTTGCCCTGTAGAAGTTTTAGTATGTCTGGACCTCTGTGACGTTGGAGGACATAACTTACTTTTAGTTTATCATCATAAATGAACAAGACTCAATCTATATTGTCACTTGGAATTATATCTATGACCTTTTATCCTTTGGTCATTTTGCTTTCTCAATTTGATGCCTTGGTTCAATGCGGGAGACACTGGTTTTAATGCTATGAATTTGTATCTTAGGAAAAAGAGCTGATCGAGCGACATAATGTGTGGCTTAATGATGAGTTGAAGGCCAAAGCTGACAGTGCCATCGAGTTGCGTAGAGTCCATGCCGATCTCGAATCAGATATGTCTGCTAAGCTTGCGGATGTAAGTGTTTAAACTTGCAAGAACTTGTCTTCATCCTAGTTGGTATACTTCTACTGTAGAATTCTGGTTGACGTTTTCGTCCTTTGCAGGTAGAGAGACAATTAGCCGATTCCTCTACTTCTTTAAATTGGAACAAGGAAAGAGTGAGGGAGCTAGAAACAAAACTAGAAGCCATGCAAGAGGTATGATGATGCTATTTTTATTTTATTTTTTTCCTTGTGATTGTATTTGAATTCTAGGTTACATGTGCAAATATATTAATGGTTTGTTCAACTGAAAAGGAGCTATGCTCGACTAAAGAATCTGCAGCAGCCAATGAGGAGCGATTTCAAGCAGAAATCTCTACTGTAAGTGATTAAAAAAAAATTATTTGCCTCTTTGTAAAATGAACTTAATTATTCTACATTTGTTAAATTTGATGATCTTGCAAATATAAATAAGCAAACTCTTAATGGCATAATCTCTCCTGCATAGACACATGGTGCATCACCATGCAAATGATGCTGGTGAAGGAATATTGCACAGTCAATTAGAAGTTTAGCGATTCCGTATCATCAAACTTTGTATTACTCGGGAAAGAAGTAGATTATTTTCTGTTGTTGGCGAAGAATTTTGAGGGGCTCTGGCCTCTATTCTATGCAGGGGGTGTTTGATGATTCCAATGATTGAAGCCTTTTGTGCTTAAGCATCGGGGCAAATTTGGAGCCTTATAGGTTTTTATTTTCTGTTTGCAAAATTCTCTTTATATGGTAGGTCATATCTTTAGATTAAAGATCTTCGCTCTCTGAGGTTCCTAACTTAAAAGTCACTGTTGCAAGTCAATTTCAATCACTTCACAACTCTATGTGCTCTTCTCTGTCTCTGTGCTTTCAATCCATCGAATGAACCATGTCTACGAAATGTCGGGAACCCAAGTTGTATTTCTAATACCATTCCAATCATTTTGAGAAGTGTTTTATAATGTGTATCATTGTACACTTTTTCTTTTCTTTCTTAAATACTTCTCATTGAACCTTTCGTGATTGTTGCTAACAAATGCTTCTTATATGTCTCTCCTTGTGTAGGTGAATAGACTTGTTGAATTGTATAAAGAAAGTAGCGAAGAATGGTCCAGAAAGGCTGGCGAGCTTGAGGGTGTTATTAAAGCTTTAGAAGTGAGGTTTTAGCGGGTACCTAATGTTTCAAAACTTGATTGTTTAGTTTTTAATTTCCTTTTCCCCCAACATTGACAGACACATTTAACTCAAGTGGAAAATAACAACAAAGAAAAACTCGAAGAGGAGTTATCCACCAGAAGGCAACTAGAGAAGGTGTTCTATTCTGTCTCTTCTTTTTAAGAGCAGCTTAACTTGATAGTTGTTCCTTGTATCTGGTTGTCATTATTCATTAGCGAATTTAAAGAATGTCATGTTTATGTTTTTGTTTCATTTTAGGTTGTAGAACTTTGATCATGGATGAAAAGATGTCAGTGGTAATTAGTTATTTCATATCTTTCGATCGAATCGACTCCTAGTAATATTTCCATGTGTGAGGCTAAATAATTACTATGCATCTGGGTATATCGACCATTTTGCTAATTAATGTAGTTTGTGAGGTGGCAACCCTATTTAACTTCCTTTACCAAAAAAAAAAAAACCCTATTTAACTTAGCGGCGATTACAGTACTGAGGCAAACCTTGTGTCCTAATTGAATTATTTATAATGGTTAGTCATTTCGTTATGATTTATTGACTTTTTTTTTTCTTTCACTCTTTTCTATAGGAAGCTGAAGATCTGAAGGCGAAACTGGAAAAATGTGAAGCTGAAATGGAATCTCTGAGGAAAAATAATGAGTCAAATCTTCTTCCTCTCAGTAGTTTCAGTTTAGAAAGGTGCAGCGCATCATCTATGAGGTCTTTTGGTTTGTTGTACCATCGTGTAACTTATCATAATGGCATGTTTTCCATGGTCATGATCTGTATATTCACCATGAAGTATTGAGATCCCTGCTGGAAATTCTTATCTCATATTCCAGACTATTTTAACAATCTTTCATACTTCCAAATTATATTTTACAGTTATCTTATGGGATCTCTGAATTTTTTCTGACATGCCTTGTGGTGAGAGCTAGGATTCCAGATGGGTTTTTATAGAAACCTTCTGCTCTGATCTATTTCTATACGTTTGTTTGATGCCCTTTGCTTTCATTGAATTGTCAATATCGTTAGCCATCGCCTTATGTTATTTGATCAATTTATATGCTTCTAGTTTAGGTTTGAAAAACGTGGCTTATGCTTATATTCTGTTATGCAGTTGGAAGAGTTCTTCTGATCCTAATGACATGGTTCAGGATAATCAGGCAATTGTCCCTAGGGTACCAACAGGTGTATCAGGGACAGCATTAGCTGCTTCCCTTCTGCGTGATGGTTGGAGTGTAAGTTTCTTAATCTGTATTTTCTTAAATATGTATGCCTTTATTTGCAAAAATTTCTTATTTATGTGCTTCGTATAGCTTGCAAAGATGTATGCAAAGTACCAAGAGGCAGTTGATGCATTGAGACACGAGCAGATGGGAAGAAAAGAAGCTGAAGCTGTATTACAAAGGGTAGGCTTGCTTCCTCACTTTACTTGAAAAAATGTCACTGGAATATATCATAACAATTCTCTACTTGTTATTGACTCAGTTAATAATCAGTTTCTTAAGATCACTTATGATGTTCAATGTATAGCAAAAGGCATAGTGTATAGGTTGGATGCGTGGGGCAGTTTAGTTTGTGCAATCAATAAAGGATCATGGCATGCATATCTGAAAAACTGATTGCTGTGCATTCAGTGCTACATTTACATTTCTGTTGGCTTGCATGACTTCTCTCTGTGCTCAATGGATATGACAAGGAGGTTTTTGCTTTACTCTCGCTGTTTCAGGTTTTATATGAACTAGAGGAGAAAGCTGAAGCTATTTTGGATGAAAGAGGTTTGTTCTAATAGTTAAAAGTAATTTGCCATCATGCACCATGATTCTTGTCTTTGGTTTACCTCTATTGAATTTCCGGAAACTTGGTGTATTGGCTTGTTTTTTTTCTAAGTATGTTATATTGACATTCATCTCACAATTGTGAAATATTAGTGTTTCTTTACTTAAATGTCTCAAAAAGAGAAATTGATATCAAATTAAAAGGAGTGTGAGCTATTGTTTAGACTTTTTTATAACAGGTATCTTAAATATGCTTTGGAATAACGGTATTAGTTAAAAAAAAAATTGAAAATATAAAAAAATCTCAAGAATGCCAATAGATGATTAAAAAATATTAGTAGTGTGTTGATGCATCTTGATGGATACTCTGAATGTTGACCGGTATTGTCTTGATCACTTCGCAAACTTTGTGAAAATTGCCTTCTTTTCTTTTCCCCCCTTCAATGAGTCTAAACACATACCCATTTGTCTTATATTTTTTAAATAAGCAACACCTGTTGAATATTAACATGGCATTTTAGTTTACAGTACCAAATGTAGCTAGGTTGAGGAGATGTAGATCTCTTATTTATTGATCTCATCTTTCTTGGTGAAATAACATTTAAGCACATATTTTTCCTTTATAACATTTGCTGAAATAATAGGTAAATTTCTTCTGTTGAATTTCGATTCATTTCTATCATTTGAAGATATTCATTCATTTGTAAATATTTGCTAACTAAAATATACTATATTGGAGAATTTCTTAAAGACCTATCGAAAATCCATATGTGCTATCGTGTCATAGGTGATTGTTTTCTTCAATAAGATATTTGTGTTAGTGAGTGATTTATTTTTAACTTGCTTATGTTATATTATAGAACATGCACAATCAACCTTATATTTACATAGATATTTCAAAATGAAGTCTATATATTTATATTCATGAGCAATTAGTTTAAAACATTTACTACGAAATTGTCTGCAGCCATGGGATATCTTATCATGGATTATAACTTTATTTTATTTAATTATATATCAATATTATAAAAGCGAATCTACGTATGCATAAGTATTCAAATAAAATCTCTATATACATAAACTACATGCACAAGAATTTTGGATTTTCTAAATTGGCCATAAAAAAAAAATTGCTGGGTAAAGCTCACATATCAGCGCCACGTGGCTAAACCTCTCGCGAGCTTTCTTCTTATGCAGTATTGTTGTCTTGCAGCTGAACATGAGAGGATGGTTGAGGCATACTCCATGATCAACCAAAGGTTACAGCAGGCCACATCTGAACAGTTGAACCTAGAGAGAGCTATTGGGGAGTTAAAGGTTAGCAGTTTAACATGCTTGCTTAGCATGTCTTTAGTTCATGATTTATGCTGGTGTTCATGCGTCATTCGCAGGCTGATCTGAAGAAGCGTGAACGGGACTATGCGCTTGCTCAGCAGGAGGTTGTTGACCTTCAAAAGCAGGTATTTTGAAGAGCTTCTTGCTGACGGTTTTAATTGCATCTGTTCTCTACAGCTTTTTCCTCGTTGAGAGGGGAGGGAAGGAAAGGGCCAGGAAGGACAAAGAGTGTGCATGTGTGTGTTACCTTTTTAACTTTCTTATAGGCTAGTGTTCTCTGTTGTTTCTGAGGTACTGTTATTGTTCCTCAAAGACATCATTTTTTTTTTTAACCCTGAAGTCATTTAGGACTAAAGCCTAGTCAAATATTGGAGTGCAAGAAAGTACTAGGTGTTGCATTTGTGGCTGAACATAGTGTAGTTCCAAAAATTTAGTTCTAATAAATGCGTCTTCTGGATTATGTTATTAAATTTTCTTAGTGTTGGTCTGTATCTGAGACATCTGCTATGAAATTGGATGGGATTGATTGAAGCATCTTTTTGTTTTGACTCTCTTTTCTTTTTTCTTTTTTCTGGGGGTGGATGGATGGGTGTTGGATTTGTGATGTTCAGGTTACAGTCCTTTTGAAGGAATGCCGTGATATACAATTACGTTATGGATCCAGTCTGCATGATTATTCTGATGATAAGGGAACTGATGGAGCAGTGGAGATGATTGCTGAATATGACACTGAGAAAGTTATTTCAGATCGGCTTGTAAGTTCCTTGGATTTTTTCACGATCGATAAACTAATAAAGCAAGTACTAAAGATTCTTCATGAGAACTTCTGATGCCTTTTCCTTTGCTACATGATTGTTGACAGTTGACCTTCAAGGATATAAATGGATTGGTTGAGCAGAATGTTCAGCTTAGAACCCTTGTTCGCAGCCTGTCTGATCTGATAGAGAAGAAAGAGTTGGAATTGAAGGTATCAATGTGGTTGTGGTTGTTCCTTGTTTGCTTCATTGATATTACGTGGCGATTGCTTTATTGGCTTAGGAGTATCGATTTGTTCATTGTAGGACAAGTTAGACATGGAGCTCAAAAAGCAAACTGAGGAAGCTGCTTCTAAGGTTGCTGCTGTTTTACGTAGAGCGGAGGAGCAAACTGTTATGATTGAGTCATTGCACACCTCAGTATGTTCTTTGTTATTTCTCTAGTTTGCTTTTCTCCTCCTTTGTATATTAGACATTTATAATTTAATTATCATGATCATTATCCATTTTGGGACAGGTTTCAATGTACAAAAGGCTCTATGAAGAGGAGCAAAAACATAGTTTATCCAATGCTTACACCGCTGTTGCAGTTCCAGGTTGTTCTTTTTGTTGCTTTACATGCAGAACCATCTGCTATGTGCCTTATTTGTTTAAAATATGCCTCCTTAAATTTGGAGTATGGTTTGTTTACTTTTTGGGCTGCTATCTTTGGAGATGGATTGGCATTGATAATGTGATAGTCAATTCTGACCTGTAGAATACTTTAGTAGGATAAGCCTGATAGTACTTTCCTTAAGGTTTGCTTCTTTTTAAGCATTAGTCTAGTCCCACCAGGATCTCCGGAATTTTATTGGCAAACAGTGTTCTTGAGCAACAAGTCATGATATCCAGGATTGAGAATAAAGTCATCGACATCTCTTTCAGTCAGGAACCTAAGTTAACAGCCTTCTCAACTCAGATCTACTTCTAAGTAAGGGGGAAAAGGAAAAAATGGAAGAGTTGTGGAGGGAGAGAGGGTCTGTGGGTTGTTATAATTGATCTAAAAAGGAAGGAAGGGGGGTGTGGGTTGAGAGAGAGAGTCTGCAGGTTGCATAGTTAATCTGAAAATGAATTTTATTCAATTTCTGATTGTGCTTTTGTGGTTAATTTGGGCAGTCTACTAAGTTAAACTTGCTACGAGTGATGCGAAACGTCTTTTGTTGAGAGGCAAAAAATGGGTTAAATGTGAAAGCCTAGAAGTGGTTAAAGGAGGGCATAACTCCTGTGCCTTACTCATTGTATGTGAATCATCAGTTTTGTTATACTTGGTAATTGTGCATTCTCATTTATAAATTCATTGCTCCCTATGTTGACATCAACAGGTTTTGGAACATCAACAGGTTTTGGGGCTTCTTTTTTGTATAAATAAAATTCTCGTCTCTACTTTTTCCTCTTTGCAATTGTAATGTAGGTTCACCTCATTACCAGCGACGTTATTTTATCAGTTTGTATAAATAAAATTTTCTTGTCTCTTCTTTTTCCTCTTTGCAATTGTAATGTAGGGTTCACCTCATTAGCAGCAATGTTATTTTATCAGTTTGTATAAATTAAATTCTCGTCTCTTCTTTTCCTCTTTGCAATTGTAATGTAGGGTTCACCTCATTACCAGCGATGTTATTTTATCGGTTTGTTTTCTTTGTGGTCCTGCTCTATGCTTCTGTACATACTTATGACTTTTTTATTGCAGAAGAGGCAAGGCCGGGCTTCCAGTTGCTTATTGAGGGTTCTCAGGTATAACTGAGCCTGATGTTTTGATATCTAATAGTTGCATTTTCTCTGTATTGCTTTATGATGTTTGGATGTCCAAACTATAGGAAGCTGCTAAAAAGGCTCAAGAACGTGCTGCGGAACGAGTGAGATGTCTTGAAGAAGAGTTGGCAGAGGCTAGGTAATCTTTTCTTTGGTAGCTGTTCCAAGCCAACTTTCTAGGAAAGGCCAGACTACTGTGGGTCCTTTTCCCCCTATTCTCTTTGCAGTGTAACTTGGTTGAAGTGGATGGAGGTTGTTATTGTTAAATGAACATCGCCATGTGTTTGGGTTTGATGAGCTGTTATATCTTCATAGAGATACCATCCTTTCTGCTACCAGTTTCTTTGTCCTACCTGAGTGCATGTTTATATTTTCAGGAGCAAGATTATATTATTGCAGTCAGAACGGGACAAGATGGCCCTGGAAGCAGATTTTACGAGGGAGAAACTTGATAGGCTGATGAATGAATCTGAACACAAGGTAATATATGTCCTCCGAATTTTTGTTTTAAGTCTTTGTGCACATGATCTGAAGTTACTTCTATTACTGCGGAGAGTTTTAGACAAATGACAGACTAGTTTCACAGTAGCTGCTCCCCCGTGGGCAGGCATATTTTATTTCTTCTGTGTAGATGATACTGTCTTACAGAGTCCTTCTCTACGAAGTATTCCTAAGATTTAATCATTGTTTAGTTTATCTCTATGAAGACATGTACATGTATTAATCGTTCTCCAAGAAATGTACCACCTTGAGGCATAAATTTGATTTGCTGCATATTTATTATTACTCAGTTTATGTGAATTGTGCTTTCTGTATCTAATTTGCTAACGATGTAACAATTTTAGAGAGGGGAAATAAATGGAGTTCTAGCAAGAAATGTGGAGTTTTCTCAGTTGATAGTTGACTACCAGCGGAAGATTCGTGAAAGTTCAGAGTCTTTTCATTCTGCTGAGGAGCTTACTCGGAAGTTGAATATGGAGGTAAGGACTATGAAGCGGATAAACTGGACACCTCTTCCCTTTTCTTCTTTCCCTTGTCCTTGGTGCTGACTCTTTATCTGTTGCCTTAGGTTGCTGTTCTGAAGCAAGAAAAAGACATATTGTCATCTGCTGAAAGGAGGGCTTGTGCTGAAGTTCAGAGTTTGTCAGAAAGACTTTATCGTCTTCAGGTAAAATGTCACTCTTATTTGCACAATTTCAATGTCACAATTTGTGTTGGCTTAAAGAGATCTCTATTGAAGGCGTATAGATTATCTACTGGTGACCTAGTTCGTTATTATTTATGATGATTACTCTAATTGGGTCTCTTGTTTCATGTAGTGCTCATCATTTAGCAACACTGCTATTTTTGTGAAGTGTCTCATACATTATAGCAGTTTTTGAATACTCATTTGTACCATATTAATCATTTTGACTGAGTACGAATTTCATATCACCAGCAATATATGTAGACACCATTTTCATCTTATATGGCACTTTGGAAGAATCGCACTTTGTCATAACTGCTGTACTTTGAATTTGACATTCTTTTCCTTAAATAGAAATTATGTGTACATTTTTGATTTGTTTTCTTTGAATATAGGCTACATTGGACACCATTCACAGCACTGAGGAAGTCCGTGAGGTGCATTTCCCTAGAATTAGCTCTTTACTTCTTATGGACTGATGCTGCAGTGCTGTTTTCTAATCTAACTCATACTCTGGGATTCTTAGGAAGCACGAGCTGCGGAGAAAAAAAGGCAGGAGGAATATATCCAGCGTATTCAGGTGTATTTTTGTGTCCTTGTCCTGCTTATATTTTAAGTGGTGCAACCTGCTAAAAATTTAATATTAAACCACGCCTTCCTCTACTAGCTTAAACTTTTAGAACAGTTAGTAGTGGTCCTATAAAATCTCATAGGGTATTAGAGCTAGAGGTCCCGAGTTCAATCTTTCCGGGCTCCATTTGCCTCTTCAATTAAATATGTTCACGCTTAGTACTAGGCAAGAAGTCTGGACTAAGCATGAGGGGGGAGTGTTAGAATAATTAAATATTACATCACGCCTTCATCTAACAACTTACGCTTTTAGAACAGTTGGTGGTGGTATTACATAATCTCACACAACCTTTACTCCACAAACGTGTGTAATGTTTTGTTGACTTCGTAAAGTGTGGGAATGATCACGGTGTATTTAAATTGCCGTAATGTGCTGCTTTTCCTGATTAGGGGTTGTAAGACTTAAAATTAGAGTGAGCTATATGGATTGCCATGAAGAAAAAGCTGATGACTCTCATATATAGCATGTGGTATCTGGGTGAACAACTTCGGAACTGCAGAAAAGAGTTTATAATAAGATTCAGTTTCAATTTTATCGGAGACAGGGCAAAAACCTACATATAAAAGGGTGCATTTGTTCAGTGTATGATAAGCATCGTGCTAGCCAGACCATTGATAGTATAAAAGTTGCACTTAAATGGGCATGGTATTTGTAGATTTTGGATAAGAAGTTCATGCTTTCCTCATTGAAATTTTTGCTTTTGCCTGTTTGAAGAGAATAATTTCTGGTTCTTGGATGCTTGAAAATGTATTTTGATGAAGGGATTCGTATTCCTGAATTGAAGTTCTGTTAGTCTCCTGAGTTAGTCGCTCGAAACGCAACAGAAATTTTCTTAAACTGCTGCTGAAAACTGTACATTGCAGAAGGAATGGGCTGAGGCTAAGAAGGAGCTACAAGATGAACATGATAATGTTCGAAAGTTAACGCTTGATCGGGACCAGACTTTGAAAAATTCAATGAAACAAATTGAAGAGATGGGAAAGGAGTTGGCCAGTGCCTTGCATGCTGTTGCAGATGCCGAGAGTAGGGCAGCAGTGGCTGAGGTACTTTGACATTTCTTTTCAGTATCATATTTCCTCCGTGAGGTACTATGTTCGAAAAATGAATTTCGCCAGTAACATTTCTTGCTGTTTTACAGGCTAAACTATCTGATCTGGAGAAAAGGATCAGATCTTCAGATTCAAAGGTGCATTACTTTACCGTCCGTGTTGAACATTATCATGATTGGTTGACTAGGATGATGCTAGACTTGCTTTTCATATGTGTTTTTGTTTGTTAATTCTGGTGCCTATGCTTGTATAATCAATTGATTCTGGTACTGGTTGAATGAGATGGAGATCTTTCTGTTTTGAAAAGAAATGTTCCCTGTATGGTAAACCCTTCCATTGATGCAGATTGTTGAGGTGGCTAATGCTGGTGGAAGTCTCTCTATTTCAACTAATGAGGTTAGCTTCCATAAGAAACAAATGTTCTCTCTATTTATCTGTGGTCATTTTGCAAGTTAACTGGTGACTTGGAACAAGAGCAAGATTATAAAATGGTCCCATCACTGGTTTTTGTTTTCTCAGGTTATTTCAGAACTGCAAATTGCAAAAGAAGAAATAGAGAAACTAAGAGAAGAAGCACAGGCAAACAGGGAGCACATGCTACAGGTATCCACATAGCACTTGAAAGGACATACTAGTACAGTTTCAATTTTGTTTGAGGAGTTAAAAATTGTTTTATGAGTCTGCAGTACAAAAGCATAGCACAAGTGAATGAATCAGCATTGAAGCAGATGGAATGCGCTCATGAAAACTTCAAAACAGAGGTAGCTTCACTAGTCTGTTTGATCTTGACATGTTTATACCTATACTGACACGTTCATGTATGCAATTTGTTCATTAAATATTTTGTAGGCAGAGAAATTAAAGCAATCCTTGGAAGCTGAAGTAGTTTCACTAAGAGAGAGGCTTTCTCAAGTGGAAACTGAAGTCAACAATAAATCACAGCAAGTGGTTTCTATGAATGTTGAGAAGGAAGAGGCCCTTGCATCTTTGTTAGCAGAAATTACTAGTTTGAAAGAAGGAAACACGCTTAAAGGGTGGGTATTTTTTTCCTTAGTAACATGGAACACATAAAGTTTTCCTTTTCTTTTGCAGGGGTTGAGCTCAGTTTAAAATATCCTTTCCATTTTGTATATCTGTAAAGAACTACTTTTACCCTCTAATTTTAGTAGTATCCAATTGCATGATTAATTTGCAAGTCTCAATGCCATGCCAATGTCGCTGTTTTAAAGGTTGTGGTGACGTTATGCAGGGGTGCTAGATGATGATCCGACAAGTTTAATTGTCTCTCTTATGTGAATAAACGTGGAATTTATTTTCTCAGATACCACTTTTTTGTGCAGTTCTGTAGTTGACACATTGGAAACAAAGATTTCTCTGTTGGAAGATAAGTGGAAGAGTGAGCATGAGCGCTGGCGTTCTGCTCAGGCTAACTACGAACGACAGGTACTTCAATGACATAATTGAAGTTTGTGCCTATCTGGTTCAATCTTAAGCTCATCTAGATCTCTGGTTTGCTTTCTCACCAAAGGTTATGGAAATCTAAAATGACATCAAATGTTAAAATCTACATAAATTTATTAATTTAAGGTATTGAATCTTAAATAGGGGTCAAATATTTATAATCTCATAAAGAAAAAGCTAAAAGAAAGCACCCATATAGCCTTCATTTTTTAACCATATATTTCTGTCAAATCAAATGAATTGGACAAGATACTTGTAATAATTTCAGTAATTAAGCTTGGAAAGACTGGTAGAAATCCCTCTAATCCTGTTCAAGAGAACTTAGGGTTTTCTATCCCTGCCCTAATCTTATTGTCCTTGAGAGCTAAAATAGCTTCACTCGTTCAGACTATCTCAGGGTCTGTCTTGATTGACTTTCATTTTTTACTTTTGATCTGGTGGCACACACTCTCTGACATTTCTTTTTCCCTTGAAACACTTATTTTAAATTTGGCGGGAGGGCAAAAAGTACATTTTACTTTCACTTAATGCTGAAGAAACAAGCTTTAATTGTATTTGTTTATTTTATCTTTTGGTATTGAAGGTTTGTGATTGCATCCTACATCATCAGGTCCGGGGTGTGATATGGTTCCAAAGAACGAATTGGATATGGACAGTTCGGACAAGATTTCATTTTTGAACAAAAATACATTTTTTTGATTTATTTCATGTGTTGAGACAATCTTCTTTGGGTTTTTTAAATTGCTTTTGCTAAGGCTAGATGTGAACTATCTACCTTTGGCAGGTTATTCTGCAATCTGAGACAATTCAAGAGTTGACAAAAACATCAGAAGCTTTGGCTTCATTGCAACAGGAGACAGATGAATTACGCAGGCTGGCAAATTCCCAGAAAAGTGAGAATGTATGTACTTCATCGCAGCTTTAGTGTTGCTAAATTATATCACAGGAATATTCCATGTTGTAAGTGTGCCGTGTAATCTTTCCTCATACTTTTCCTTACAACCGACGGTAGGAGCATTAAGTTACTGCATGCTTTGTTGAAATGAAGTAGAATACAGCGAAATTGTAAAATAAGAGATATTCGTTGTTCCTAGAAAATAAAGGATCAGTGTTAAGTGTATCCTACATTGCATGTCCCTAGGGTTTCAATGGGCCTTACATTCACATGGTCTCCCTTCATGCATCAGTTTTTGAGTTGGACATTCTAACAATCATCATGATGTAAATATCTCTCTGCCTCTTCGTACCGTGTGGGAAAGAGTATTTGAGCAATGGATGAGGCAAAAAGGGTCATACTCTGGAGAACCAGTTTGTATTTGGCCAGGAGATTAAACTTGTGCCATCATTTATCTGTTTATGAGGTCTATGGCTGAAAAGAAGATCCCTTGAAGAGTTTGATAAAGATTTTTTGTGATAGTAGACAGGAGATATGTCTTTTAAGGAACTGGAGCAAGTGCATGAAAAAGTCCGGTGAGAAGTCATTTTGAGAGAATTGTAGAATGAAAAGGCCGTATGTTATGTCATTGCCAGCTGTGATGTGCATGCATGATATATGTGATGGGACATTATAAGGAGTTACGGAGGGCTAGCTACAACAATAGAGATCTATGCCAAGTTTTGGCTCTTTACCCTATCTTTTTCCTGAGACATATAAGCGCTTATTAGGCGCATGCAAGATGTATCTATGTTATAGTGCTCTTTCAACTCAGTAGTAAGGATGGTAAGCTTGGAATTCAAAAGTTCTGATTGAGAGAAAAATTGGCATCCTAATTAGTAGCAAATCACTGTGGATTCTACTATTTGGGAATAATTTTCACAAAATCATGGGGATTTGATGGAGACTTGACTTGTATAATACAGGTGGGATTCATGAATCAAGAAGTGAATTCCGCATCTTCTACGGTTCACAACCAACCAAGATGAAGATGCTTCTGTGCAGTTGTGGCAATGTCATAGAAGAGTAACGACAAGTATATGCATGAAAAAAATATGAATGACCTATTGTAGAGAAGAGGACGAAACTTGAGAAAGATGATTTAAAGATGGATAGAGGTGATGCAATTTTTATTAGAGGGGCTGAATCATACTGGTACTTTGGCAAGAACTTAAAAAGAAATATCTTTACTTTAGATCTTAGACACGTTATTTTAGTGGATGCAACGGGGTGAGTCAGTTCTTTTACTTTCTGCTAGTATGCTTATTCCCAGACAGATGGCCATCCATTATTGAAGCTCCTTGAACTGGAAGATTTGCAGCAAAATAACACTTGCTTGGTTGTTGTTTTTGTGAGTGAGCTGAAGTAGGAAGGGGAAAGGAGCTTAAAGAAATTGTTCGTTGTGCTGTGGATATGTAATTTATTAGTGAATGTTTGATGCCAATACCTCCCTAGCTATGGTAGATGCCCAGACTAGCACTGCTGCATCGTAGGATTAGTTGAATTTTAGAGCTGAAAAACCTAGATTTTCTATTCAGGTTGCTTTAAATGTTTGATTATGTGGGAGAAGCCCACGGAGTTAGACTGCTTTTTGACAATATATATGGGCCTTAAGATCTGCATGGGATTTGTAAAGTTCTTCCTTAATAGATTGAGAACCCAGTTGGATGGCAAGTTAACATCACTTTCACAGAGTGATGGAATGGGTTGACATATAATTATTCTTAGTTAACACAGAAATAAGTATGTCTAAAGCTCATTAAAAAGAAACTCTCTTTGAGAAATTGGAATAATTGCTGCAGTGAATGCAAAAACAGCAATTGCCATTGGAAGGAGCATTGGTTATAAAACAAAAGATTTTACTATTCTATAGTTATCTTAGTAGTCTCAATTTGAAGTTGCACTCGTGATTGCTTGTGGATCAACTGGTGAATTATTCTTTTTATTCCTCTCCTAGCAGCTTGGGGTAGCAAAGGAAAAACCATGCAGAAAAAAGGACTGGAAAAGCAAATATTCATAGGATTTCATTTATGGCGTTGTATTTTCCTTTTATTCTGAAATATGTTGACAATTCACAGAACTGTATTATTAAATCAGTCTTAGCAGCTGTCAATGACTTTATTGTTGCTAAATTGCATAGGATGAATTGAAGGCCAGGTGGGAAGCAGAGAAGTCAATGCTAGTGGAATCCAAAGCAGAAGCTGAGAAGAAGTACAAAGAATTGAATGAACAGGTTGTTAAACTGTATTTGCTGTTTTACATGATTATGCTCTCTGGAATTTTGCTAGTTTGAGAGCTATATCTGGAAGGATAGTTAAAAGTGATTAACATAAGAACAGTTTTAGTTTACATTACTGACGTCTGCATCTATCGGTCATTTCTATATAATCTAATCTGTGATGTAGCATTCAAAGCATAAATCTGCTTAGCGTCTCCATCTCCAATTAAAACAGTCCATGTTGAATTTTATGTGTCTTATGCAGAATAAAATACTGCATGATAGACTTGGAGCTCTGCACATTCAACTGGCTGAGAGGGATCGTACTTCTGCTGGAATCTCTGCGGATGACGATACTGGCTTGCAGAACGTAATAAACTATCTCCGACGGTCAAAGGAAATAGTAAGTGTCTCTCAGTCTCTCACCCACCCAAGTGTCCTGCCACTTCACTTTCTCGCTCAGTTGGGAGCTTTTTCTTGTACAGGCGGAAACGGAGATCTCTTTGTTAAAACAGGAAAAGTTGCGGTTACAATCACAAGTAAGTGATTCTGTACCTTACATAGAACATCACTTCTTTGCTCTTGATTACCTTAATGCCCTTTTACCATATGTTCTCTCTCATGGTTTGATGCTGTGCTGTTATAATTATATTAAACTTTACCCTCTTGGACAAATTGTTTGGCATTTTCCTCTTCTCTCTCTAAAAAGCTACTTGTTATGTTTGTTCCTCTATCTGTGTGTTTGCATATGAGCAAGAGCTTCTCATTTAGCACTTATTAAATGGTTGCATCTCATTGATCTTTTCTTTACCATTCATAGGCTATCCCTTTTCTTTGTTCTCGTCTAAATATGGTAATTATGCAGCTTGAGAGTGCCCTAAAGGCAGCAGAAACTGCCCAGGAGTCACTTCGTGTTGAGCGTACAAGCTCAAGGTCATTGTTGTTCTCAGAAGATGAGTTCAAATCCCTACAGCTTCAGGTGATGGTTCTGCCATTTTCTTTTTTCTATTATTGTTTTCTGAGCCTTATTGAGGTTGTAATAAGGTGTCTGCTTCACTTTAGATGTGCTGAACATTTATTTCTGTTATTGAGAAAGCTTTTTGCAGTATAGACTCCATTTTCTGTCTTCATCACTGTCTCTCTTTCCCCACACACCCGCACCCACACCCACACCCACATATCATTGTGTGTAGGATCTTTTTTGGCCTGTTCAGTATGAGTCTCATTTTCCCATGTTTATTTCATGTGAATTCCTGTTCAGGTTAGGGAGATAAGTTTGCTTCGTGAGAGCAATCTGCAACTCAGAGAGGAAAACAAACACAATTTCGAGGAATGCCAGGTACATAAAGAAGGAAATCAGATATTTTTATTGAGTATAATAAATTTTGTGTTCAACTATGTTCTGTTTCCACACTTCCATTAATGAAGGAGGTTTTTATGTGACTTAGAAATTGCGAGAAGAAACTCAGAGGGCTGCAACTGAGTGTGCAAAGCTGGAGAATGTTTTGATGCAGAAACAGATTGAGTTGGAAGCCCTTAAGAAAGAAATTGAAACACAGAGAACAGAAAAAGATGGCCTGGAGAAGAGGGTCACTGAGGTATTGCATACTCGGACAATTTGGTGATTGAGATAGATGTTTTCACCATTCTGAGACCTCTGGTTTTATGTAGTTAATTGAAAAGGGCAAGAACATAGATGTAGAGCATTATGATCGCTTGAAGAATGATGTTCAACAGATGCAGGTATTACATACTTTTAATGTCAAATACTACTGTAAACAAGGCTTGAAACTTATCTGTTCTTCCCGGGCAGGAGAAGTTGAAAGAGCGGGATACTCAGATCGAAGAAATTAGTAGGCTGCTGTCTCAAAAGCAAGATAGAGTTTCGCAGTTGGAGCAGGACCTTGAGCATAGTAGGTTGCAACTGAACGAGAAAGAAAAGAGAGTTCATGATATATTGCAGACAGAGGTAACTCTATGATCCTTCAAAATGATAAATAGGTGAAGAACCACTGGGTTATTTTCTTCATTGTTCATCTGTTGACGCTGCTTGGTTGCCATGCAGGAAAAGCATAAAAGGCTAATAGCTCAATTAAAGGTTCTTTGCTTTCCTTTCCTTTTAATGTGAAAATTCTATAGTCGATATCTTGATTTGTTGATATGTTTGATAGCTTGGATTCTTGCATTGGTTCTTGTTTTCTATACTTGCTGATTCTTTCCAATAAATTTGTCCGCTTTCCTTTTGTTATCTCGTCTATGAAGAGAAAGGCTGAGACACTAACAAAGGAAAAAGAGGAGCTGATTAAAGAAAGTCAAGCTCTTTCAAAGCAGTTGGAGGAATCTAAACAAGGTAAGATTCAGTTTTTTCATCTGAGATGGTGGCTTCTTCTTTCTATCGGTTTTGTAAGTCTTCTTGGTCTGCCATAGGGAGAAGGCCTATGGGAGATAACTTGGAGCAGGTCATGAAGGAGAAGGAGGAAAAAGAGGCCAGGATACAGGTCTGCTTTCAGACTTCTTAAATTTGTTTGCTAGCTTTAAGCAACAGCTAACTTCTCCTTGGTGCAATCTAGATTTTGGAGAAAACTGTCGAGAGACAGAGGGATGCATTGAAGAAAGAGAGAGAAAGGCGCCAAAAGATTGAGGAAACGATTGTGAACTCCATTAAAAGAGCTGATGAGGTAATTTGCTTCTCCCTTATAAATTATATGGACATAATTAGATGAGGACAAATTTTTTTGTTATTGGAGCCTTGGATTAGCTTTAACCCTTTTATCCAATTCAAAATTGCCTTTTGGCATCATGCAGCAAGGTCAATACCTTTTGTTTCTCCAACAATGAATCATGTCCTAGTGATGATCCCTATGTAGTTTCTTGTTGGCTGTTCATGATTTATGCTTAATCACAAGCCAGCTGATGTTTCAAGATCCTAGTGATGATCCCTATGTAGTTGCTGGTTGGCTGTTCATGATTTATGCTTAATCACAAGCTAGCTGATGTTTCAAGATATCCTTTTTTCTGTTTTTAAGATGAATCCCTATCCTTCACTCTCATGTCTGTGTTTAACAAGCATTATGGGCAAGGCTTGCCCCCTCCAGGCATACTTCCAGTGGAAATGTATTGTGTCTGGGAGAGGAATCTTTTGTTTCATAAACGAGCACTATTAAACAAGCATTTATGCACAACACAACTGGTTCATTTTGCATAGATTTATTGCCTTACTCTGCTTACAATGACTGATACCATCTATAGGAGAAAACAAAAGTTGCAAGGGAACTTGAGAAACATAAGCAAGTTTTGAGGCAGGTTTCTGATGAGCTGGAAAGGCTGAAGCATGCCAAAGACAGTCTTCCTGAGGTAAAAATGTCATCTGCATTATATCTGGCTAGTAAATAATTTGTACTTGAATAATTCAGACCATGAGGAGTATTGTGCAGGTGCCCTGTGGTATCATTTGCTCTATCTATTGCCTGCAGTCTTGATCCCAGAATATTCTACCCAAAGTTCGTTTGGCTACTAACGATGAAATTTTTCAAATCTCCGCGATAATTCTACTCGGTTGTTTAAATGCTTGGACATGAATTTTCTATGCTGCTTGTGTGAACCAAGCCCCCCCCCCACCCGGACCCCGGGGCCCCGTGGGGTTCTTTTCTCTCTCCTTGCTGTATAATTCAAACCTGATTTGCTGTTGTTTTTAGGGAACCTCGGTCATTCAGCTTCTTTCTGGGAACTTATTAGATGATCTCGCCTCTGGCTATGTGTTGGCTATGGAAAATTTTGAACGAGTTGCAAATACCCTTGCCATTGAGCTTGGTGCTCGTGCTTCTACTCCGGATGCGGAGACTCCTTTGGCTGCTGCTGCAGGTAACTTGGTTTACTTCTCTCATGGTATTTCCAGCGTAGGAATAACATGACAAGGCTTTTTTCTTTTCCCTTTTACTGCTTTGAATGCTGTAATATCTCCTATGATTCAATAGTCGAGTTCTAGTGACAATCATATAAAGATAGCCTAGCTCTTGGAGGAATAAGCAACTTAGGCAGATCTGGGTTCCTTTTCCTAAGTGTACGGTACATGTGGGTCAATTGTGTACTTTTTGCGCCAAAGATAAGTTGTGCATATTAAGAAAAAGAAAGCAAATGATATTAGTGTTGAAGGGTTGATGATGAATGGAATGTTCTTTCAGTTTCTGCTGCTTCTGCTCAAGCCACCATAAGTGCTCCTGAAACAAGCAATGTGGCACCTAAAGCTGTGGAAGAAAAGGAAAGAAGAATGAATCCTCCTAAACCCAACATTGAAACTCGTAAAACAGGGAGGAAGTTGGTTCGGCCACGTCTGAAAATGGAGGAGCCTCAGGACGTTGAGATGACTGATGCTGAAGGTTCTAACAATGGTGGAAAGCTTGGACCTCCTGCTGACACTGAAAGTAATAACATGGCATCATTGCAGCATCCGCTTCGTAAGCGTCTGGCTTCACCTGCTTCTGAGTTGTATGAGCAGTCCCAGACCCAAGGAGAAGGTGACACTCCAGCACCTTTGACGAAGAAGTCCAAAGGAGTAGATGTATCACATGATGCTGCTCAAGAAAAAGACGGGTCTGCTCTGGAGCATCTTAATGTGGGACTAATGATTGAGGAATCTTTTGATGCACTTCATGATCTACCCCAAGCTCCTAGTGAGGAAGCTGTTGATGAGAAGGAAGATGCTCAGGTCCCTGAGGAGAAGGCTGAGGAAAGGGAATCACAGCAATTAGAGGAGGCTAGTGATTCCGAAAGGAAGAACGCTAAAAGTATTTCCTCCGAGGAGGTTCTGGATAAGTCAGGCGATACAGGAATCGTGTCACATGATGGGTCAAAGGAACCCGCTGATCAAGACAACATTAACTCAGTCATAGAGTTCATTAGCGATAAAGAAGAAGGAGAGCTTATTCCAGATGCTGCAGATGTTGAGAGTGGTGGTGATGTGTCTAATCTTCTTGAGAGTCCAGAAGTAGAAGAAGGCAAGCCTGAGCAGGCATTAACTCCCACAACTTCGCCATGTAGGGCTGATGATGTGGATGTTGGAGCTACTGTAACGGACCCGAGTGAGATCAACTCTTCTGAAGTCCCACAGCTTGAAAAGGTTGAAGATGGCGAGATAACTGAGGAAACTGCTGAAGGTTCTGATAAAGTGAATGATGGGAGTGATGCGGTGACAGTGGAGATTGAGCAGACTTCTGAAGGTGCTGCAGGCAGTGAAAACGCTGGTGCTTCTGCAGAAGTTGCTAGCTTGGTACATAGTAGTTCCAGTATTAATGCTGAAGTGGAAGAGAGCAAACGGGCTTCACCAGCCAGTGGCACCTCAACTACCATTAATTTGTTGGAGAGAGCCAGGGAGCGAGCTGCCCTGAGACAGGCTGGAGTTGTGACTCCCCCATCCAACAGGGGCCGCGCTAGAGCAGTACGGGGCCGAGGTGCTCGTGGACGTGGTGGCCGTGCTGGGCGTGGCCAGGGTGAACCAGGACAAAGCTCCAAATAAGGTTCAGGCTCCCTTTTTTGTTTTTGCTTAGGTTTGCATTTTGCAGTGGGAGCTGCATTGTTTGCAATTGGTCTCTTGTCAGACAAGGGAGAGAGCCTGAGCCTGACAACGTCAAGTTCATCAACATATATACGACAAGTTCGTCGTGTGGTTGTTCATTAATGTTTTGATGTCTTGATATACTAGGGACAACAATTCTGTGGAGCAGTCATTCATAGCTTGAAGATGTGCATTGCACAAACAGTTGTTTCAATTCTCAGCCTCACATTACAAGATGAGTTAAAAATATACTAGGCACCAGATTTTCTGAAATGCAGGTCGTGACTCTCCCACTTGACTTGACCTTCCTCATCCGCGCCCTTCTTTTTCCTTTCCTAATTTGATTGTAGAACCTCCTGTGTATGATAGCTTTTGTAAAGCCTAATTGTCGGTTGAGATCGCTTTTTCTTTGTCCTGTTGCCTCTAGAAACTGACAAGTTGAGAAGTTGGCGGACCAGAGACAAGTATGCTCTTGCCCATGACTTTTTGGCAATGGTAGGGCTGTGGTAAATCTGAGTCATTTGAACTCGTCTAGATTGGTTATGGCTAGAATTCTACTAGTTTGATCGAGCTTGAAAATTTAAGCCCAAACTTGGATCGGGACTGGATCGGTTCGGCTCAATATTATTCAACTTGAATAATGAAAATAAAGTTTGAACTAATTAATATTGAATTCCCCGAAGCAAACTGGAGTTCCTTTGCCTCACTTTTCAAGGAGAGTGTAAATGTGTAATGTCGTTTCTTCATTTTGTTAGGGTTAATGGTATGCGTAAGGTTGAACTTCTTTGTAAATTATATTCAGCCCATAAGATTCCGAAGAGAAAAACATTGGATATTTGAAGCGGATGGTTTGAAGATCTGACCCAAGAAAAATCTACAAAAATTCTCCTCAGGAAGGCTTAATTGAACGGGCACATTAGGCTCAGCCGCTGGGTGTAGACATGGTATTGACAGCGCCCTTGAGCCTGACCCAGATTGACTTGACCCCGCCACAAACAAGGTCCACTTTCAAACGGGGAAAAGGCAAAGGGAAAATAGCATAAATGATTATTAAACTTCGATTTAGTGTGTTGTGTCGTCCTTGAATTTTTTATTTAGACCATGCAGGGCCTGAGCTATTAGTAAAATTTAGAGGTGGCAAGATGGGTCTTAGATCCATATATAACCCATTTTCAATAATGTATATATAGATCATTTACTTTTTGAAAAGATTGATTAAATGGGTTTGAAAATTGAAAATTTAACATATGGGTTTTAAATGAGTTAGATTTAGAACCCATTTTCAACACAAGCCCCACACTTTCTCCTTTTTCTTTAACTTTATAAAAAAAGTATATATATTTTATAAAAATTGAAATTATAATTATCTTTTTCCTCATTTCTCCTTCCTTAGCGGTGGTCGGCACGGTGATGGCCGGCAATCGGCCAAGTGAGGCTCAAAATCGTTGGCGTTAGGCGAACTCCAGCTCACCGGTGGTCGGTCGCCGGCTATTGTCATGGCCAGTGGCCTGCTGAAGAAGAGGGAAGAAAAAGCATTAAAAATTATTTTTTAAAAAATAAAAATAAACATTAATTAAAAATTCGAATTTAAAAATAATAATTAAACATTAGATTTTAAAAAAGTTATAAAATTTGTCCATTAAATTTGTATTGCATGAAAGTATTTTAACAATATCAATTTTTCTTAAAAATATATATTCTTAAGTTTAGTTAATTAGATTGAGTATGGGTTGGGTTGGGTATGGGTCAAAAATTTTGCACTACGATAAATGGGTCATAAGCTGGTTTAAATGAGTCGATTTGTGTCGAATCATTTATGACTTGACTCAAACTCAACTTGACCCACCTATTTGACAAGTTTAGTAAAATTTAATCTAATTCATAAATTATATGAAAATATTCATTATTTTTTTTTGTTAATTCAAGTTAATGGAATTCTGTAATGTGACTTTCAATCAATCAAGTTTGAACGGTGGACAAAAAAAGAAGTTACATGTGGATATTAACCTCCAAAATGAGGATATAATAATCCACGTTATCAAATAACGATGATATGCTAACGCTCTAGTTTCTTTTCTTATTTCTAAAATAGATGGATAAAAAGAAGCATAAGTTGATTAATCATTTTAAAAATTGCCATCTTTTTAAGCAAACAGAAGGACTACATTGAATGTTAAGCAATAATTCAAAAATTGCATTGAACAAATTAAAGATTTAAGAAGGACATTACATATTAACCCAAAATATAAAATTATTTGTGTCATTTTCTCAGCAGAAAATTGATGTTGCAAAGATAAAATATCAAAACCTTTCGAGTATGATAATGCGAATTAATGGGCACTTGAAACGTTGGCCCCTTCGCAGGATGAGGCAAATTTGGGTAGCTAACGTCATCTAATCGGTATTTCAAACCTCAGAGCATTTTTGCCTTACATGACGTGACAAATAAATTAGATTGTTACACGAATTTTACATACAAATGAACATTAGCAAATTAAGTTGATAAATTATCCATCAAACGAGAATATTTATTGAAGAAAACAAAATACTTCAAAAGGACTATGACATTATAATGAATATTTCGTATAATATATGATACTAGAGGATTATCAAAAAGGTTTGACATGATGTCTTCTATGTTGAATTACATATGTGAGTCATATTAAAAAAAAACCCCACATCGAAAAATTAGTGTGGTATATAGTAATTAATATATTCAAGTTGCTACATTCTCATACTTTTTAGAGTAAAAGCAGGTTTAATTGATTATGTTGACAAACTCGGATTTGAACTCCTCCTTGATGATCTCCTTAGATGAAGGTATTGGACATTTATTGGTGTAGTATGTAGTAGTTAATATAATCTAAGTTGGACCCATAATTTATTGGCTTAAGTCCATCACTTGTTGGCTTAAGTGGGTCCAACCGGATATTCATAACTTATTCACTTAATGGAGTGTAATTGGATATGGGTTTAACTAAATATGTTGATGGACTAGGACCTCTTGGCGATCTCCCCAATTGACACTCCAAACACTCTATTTGATAAATAGATCACATTAAATGATCAATAACAAGATGGATCAATAAAGAATTATACCTTATTTGCCAGATTTATGAGTATTACAATATCAATAAATGATTATTAAATAGATAAAGTATACATTAGAAAATTATCAGCAAAGTTACGCGTCATTTATTATGACAAAAAATAGAAATTTGAAAATCAAGAAGAATGAATTTCATGAGATAAGAATAAATTGCACAATATCTACAAAGGAAAATAATATATTTTAACTATTACATAGTTTCCCATATTTCATACATATGACTAAATGCATAGTTGTGAGGACTCTTATGATTATATGTGTGATTATGGATAGATTTTAATATTTTTCAAAACTACACGTTAAAAAGCACAAAGACAAAAATTAAGGGCCAATTACTGTAAGTTTTTATATTATTCAGCTATGATTAAAATGAATTATCAAAGATAATTGATGAAAAAAATTTCTATCACTTGAGAATAAACATTGATATCCATTATTTTATAGCAAGTTCTTAAATGAGCTTTTGAAGGAGTTCAATACTAAATGTATTTCAATAAATCTTGACAAAACTCACATTAATCTATCAGTCTTGTTTAACTAATGTAACAACTATTCTAAGACATTGTAGCAGCGACAAATTCAAAGCATAGTTTGCATCACACCTTAAAATATATCTTAATAAAAATTAATTGGAGCTTCTAAATAATATTTCCTGCTCCTTTTGATTTAATATCAATTTTATTTCTCTAGAAATATAAAATACTGAATCTCCAATATTTGACCATCATGACATTAATGTTTATATAACATGTTAAAATGTAGTAACATAGGTAAATAAATATTAATCAATTATACAACCAAATTCACATTACTAAGTTTGGAATAAAATTCACTTCAAGTATAATAAATGCAAAACATATTAACGACCAACCGTTGGGAAAGAAATTGGAAAATAAATCAAGAGGTTTCTAAGTATGCATTCTTGGGAAAGAAATATTGCTAATTTCTTACAAAATAAATATATAAAAAAGAAGAAGGAATATTGCATATCTCCAAAAGATATCTAACAATTCTTCTTGTGATATATTGTCATGGTTATCTCATGGACGATGAAATGTCCATCTAACTCTTCCCAAAAAAAAAAAAAAAAAAAAAAAAAAAAAATCTGATTGTATGTAAATACTTATTTTGTTATAATTTTCTGTTTGACGACAACATTTACAATAATACGACAAACCGTCGAAGTCATTGAGTTGTTTGTGATGTGTGAAACAGGAGTGTGGAAAACAGAGGGGACCGGCAGAGGAGGGTGAGGCTGAGCACGAAATCCCGAATCACGCTCATCCGGAGGCGCAAGTGGAGGGTGCATAACCCAACACGCTTTGGACCAAGTTAAACTCCCAAACATGATTCTGTTGCATGATGTTGCCGATCACTGAGACGCCGGGCCATGTCACCGACACGAACCCCAGACACTTCACCCCTGGAGGTGCGTCGATCACGTAGCTTCTCACGGGAGGGTCGAACCGAGCGCCATCGCTGAAATGAAATGCCAGTCTCGGTACCCACGAGTCCTCGAGCCTAGACCAGGGGTTCGTGCTGTTGTAGCAGTACTCCAGAGGCCCTGCTCCGTCGAGCTTCGTCCTCTCAAGTCTCTTGGACAGGGCTTCTCCTAGAGCACCCACGACAGGCCTGTAAGCCAGCTCCGTTAGGAACGTCAGGCTTGTGCCAGAATCAATGATCGTCCCGCCGTTCCGATCGGCTGCCCATACTAGGGATGGAATCTTTAGCAATTCTCCGTTGATGGAGATGCCCCTGACATTCACTGCATAGAAGGGGCTGAGGCTGGCCAGATCAAGCTTGGTGTAATGCATGTGTGAGAGCAACCCCGAATGGCTCGCGGCGCCCGCATCTCCAAAAGTGAGGTAATTGGAGAGGTACTTGTGGCTTAGATGATCAACAAGGCAATAAGAGAAGGTTCCGCCGAACATGTGAGAAGCCCTGGTCGCAAAGGAGTAGTTGTTGTACGCCAAGCCCAACACCCCGTCGGCTCCCTGGAAGCCCTGACCTTGGAGAGTCAGGGTACATCCGACCACCACATCTTCCACCTTGGTCGCTCTCCCCTTCTCATTTGTGATTCCGGCCGTGACTGTCTCTCGCGCAAAGAGCCCCAACGCACCTGACCCATCCGAGTATCTATTTCACCAAACACGGGAGGGGGTTACTTACTTTAATGGCCTAATGGCCTAACCTTTGTGTGCCTGTGCACATTTACTGTAATACAGTCGTGGCAAGGAGAGAATCAAGGTACCTGTAATCATAGGAACAGGGTGTAGATGGGGTGGGGCACCGAGCAAGCGAGAAGAGATCCATGAAGTCAATCTTACAAGTGCGAGACGAGCAAGGAACAGTTTTGAAGGTTGAGGATCGAGTTGGCCGAAATCCTCTTCTCCGGCCGTAGCGCTTGCAGTTCATCCAGGTCAATTCGCTTCCGGTATCCGCAATCAGCAACATCTTCTGAGGGGGTGTCCCAACTTTCACTTCGACGAAGTACTGGCCCATTCCATAGTCCCGACCGGAGGAAATGGGCATCCCTATGGAGATGTTGCTGCGATTGGTTCGGCGTCTTGGTTTTTCCCATGCCTTCCTCCTCGTGCTCTGGTGGTGCTTACTGAACATGATGCCCCGACGGAGAATGTCGCTATGAACAAGCTCCCTGATGCGCTTCATCTGATCATAATTAGACTTCGGCGCATATGCTTGCGAATGTATTAATTTCAATCGCAGGTTCCCACCGGCAGGGGAAGCGTAGCTAGAAAATGACTTATCATCGGTCTGGATCATCAACAGGAGTAAAATGTAGGTGATGGGCAGCATTAGTTTGTTCATGATTGCTTGATCATGAATGTTCCAATGGAACAACTACTGCAAGAAAGGGAGGCTGGAAATAAATAAGCCAAAAAAAGAAGCAGGACTAGGCGAGTAGAAGCAGCAGCATAGTCCGTAGAGGGGCGAAGGAGCTATCCTGGAAACCAACAACAAACAAGGAGTATGAAATGAAAAATCTATACTTTGAAGCAACAAAAAGCGAACTCCCTAAAGCTTCGCAAGACGAGAGACGTTTCTTGTTTCTTCTGCTTCTTAAATAGCTAAGAGATCCACGTTACTTGCTGCACCAATCAAATGGCCTGACGTTGCTGCTTGGACCCTCCTTGATTAGGGATTTTCTTCCCTTTTTTTAACGTAAAATGGGGCTGCATGATTGATTGTGGACCCCATCTCCTGCTGGAGATTAATATATTCTTTTGGGTGTTTCTTTCTTTTTTTCTTTTGTTGATTGTGTTAATTAAGATAATTGAATGGAGGGAATGGGATGAGACCTCTGGCCACCCCCTCTCTATGATTAGGCTTTCGGTCCTGCTGTACCTCACGGGAACTACGCTTTTTGTCAGCATTCTGCGTGAAGGAAGGGGAAGAGAGGTAAATTTCCATGAGAAAAGAGAAGTTGAATCTAAGCAAACAATTCAATTCATAAATTCAATGGCAATGAAAACATCCGGACGATTGTGCTGCCGAAGCAGGGCGGCGGCCGGAGAAGTTGGGGCGCAGGCTGTTTTCGGCGGGTTGACTTTGGCCGATCGCACTCCAGCTGTCCATGGGGGAGATGCATGTGCGCTCTCTCCTATGTCTACGTAGGTTGCATCGAGAAGAACCTCCTGGATCCAAAGTCAAAAATATCCGAGGAGAAGAAATGTGGCCTTCGGCATTTTTTAAGCAATATTAAGATGCATTCGGTCATGTGTGGATCTGTTGATCCAAACAATTATTCGGATTTTCACTTTTTTAAAGATATAATCACGTAAGCATTTCCTAAACTTTTATCCATTTTTTGATTATATCCTCAATGTTTTCTTTCTTTAATCCTCTTGGGTCACACTTTTTTTTTTTTTTTTTTTTTCCAATTCGGTCCTCCTTTTTACATCAAAAATGGAAGTTGCCGTTGCTGGTGTGGCCAAAACATTCCATTATGTTGTTGATATGTCCTCATCTGATATTGGATATTCATGTCAGGAGTTCATAAATTTTTGTCAAAATTGTCAATAAATGACGAGAGCATAGACCACTTCTATGGTATCTAACAACTGTCATAATTAGGTACAAGAGTTATGTCATTATAACGCTCCAATTTATTCGAGTGTACAAGAGTTACGAAAATTGATGCGATAGAAAATGACTACGTATTTCTTAATAAATTTTCTGGAAGCATCGTCAACGTTAGCGGAGGGAGTAGCCGCATTGCTGTCGAAAGGATGTCGGTAGGGCCGTGCATTCTCCTCCTGCCCCACTTTGCGTGAGGGAAAAGGAGTGACAGCTGCGAAGGAGAGGAGAAGAACGGGGATTAATAAGAACGACATTCTTCTAAAATAGGGATGTGGGGAGTAGCTAAGTCCCGGGTGGCGGGGATAGCGATATCAATCAGTAAACGAGAGAGACGGTCCTCCGTATAATCCGTGGATCCCTCCGTCCTCCGCAGCATCGCATGGATAGAGTTTTTCAATTACATTATCGCGTTTCCTCACCTCATTACTAAATATAATGACAAATATAATAAGGTGGTGGGAGAGTCAAAATGCGATTTTACCATTTTCATTAGGATAATTTAATCACCGCGTCGTCCCAACTTGAGCCAGCCAGCTAAGCCATGTTGAAGCAGGGGAGTTGGTAGCACCAATCCCGCCGTGCGACGTGCACATTACTACGCCTCCTTCCCCCATTTTCTCTTCACTCAAATTTCTCCCCTCTGACCGGTTTCATCATGGCATTCGTAATCCCACGTTGGTTTGACCTATTTATGCATCCATACACGCAAGCATCGGGTACAAATCATAAAAATTATATAAAAATGTACATATTAAAAAATATAAAAAAAAATTATTCGCGTTAGTACCAATTGGCATCCACGTCATTGATTATTAACCAAAATTGGCCAAGAAGACTACCATTGGTAAATAGTCAAAAGATTTAGGATTAATACCCAGAAAAATCCAAAACTGGTGCACCTGTGACAAATTTACTAAAAACTATTTTTTTTTTGGGAAAAAACCACCAAAAACCCTAAACTATGCACAAAGTGACAAAAATACCCCAAACTTTTTTTGCACCACCAAAAACCCCAAGTTTGCCATCGTGACACATTTACCCCATCGAGGGTATTTTCGTCTTTTTTTGTTTTTTTTTTTTTTTTTTTCTTTTCTCTTCCCTCCGCCGGCTCCGCGGGGGAAGCTCGGTGTCCGGCGAGGGTTGCCCTCACCGGCGTCGGCCCAAGCGAGGGCTGCCCTTGCCGGCGTCGGCCCGGGCGAGGGCCGCCCTCGGTGGCGCCGGTGAGGGCGGCCCTCGCTGGGTCGGGTGAGGGCCTCCCTCGCCGGATCCGGCGAGGGCACCCTCGCCCGACGCCGGCGAGGCGCCCTCGCCCGAAGCGGCGAGGCGGCCCTTGCCCGACCCGGGCGAGGGCCGCCCCGCTGTGTCGGACGAGGGCCGCCCTCGCCGACGCGGGCGAGGGCCGCCCTCCCGGATCCGGCGAGGGACCCTCGCCCGACGCAGTGAGGGCGGCCCTCGCCTGGGCCGACGCCGGGCGAGGGCTGCCCTCGCCGGACGCCGGCTTTCCCTCCGCCGAGCCGGCGGAGGGAAGAGAAAAAAAAAAAAAAAAGCAAAAAAAAAAAAAAAAAGAGAAAAATGTTTTTAAAAACAAAATGACCAAAATGCCCCTAAGATTTAGGGTAAATGTGTCACAGAAATGAAAGTTCGGGGTTTTTGTGTCACAAAAAATAGTTTAGGGTAAATGTGTCACGAGATGGCAAACTTGGGGGTTTTTGGTGGTGCAAAAAAAAAGTTTGGGGTATTTTTGTCACTTTATGCATAGTTTAGGGTTTTTGGTAGTTTTTTTCCCTTTTTTTTTTATAAAGACCCAAAATTATTTTTTTGACCACAAAAAACCCAAAGCTGGTATACCTTTAACGAATTTATCCCAAAGCGGTACATTTGTAATAAATTTACCTTTTCTTAGTTTTCGTTAAATTTCTTGTCAAATTATTAAGTTAAATGACACGTGACAGTTGACTAATATACCAATTTGGAATTTTTACGCTCCATTTGTCTTAGTTTATAATTTTTGTGATTTTTTTGTAGCATTAATTTAATTTAGCGGAGGGTACATTTGTTACAAATTTACCAGTTTTGGGTTTTTTACGGTCGAATAAATTAATTTGGGGTAAATTTGTTATAAATATATCAGTTTAGGATTTTTTATGGTCAGTCGGGGTAAATTTATCACAGGTGTATCGGTTTGAGGTTATTCAAGGTATTAACCCAAAGATTTAAAATTGAATTGGCCAAATTGAAGGGTTTAACATCCTTAAAAATAAGTTTATGACTTTTTTTTAGTAATTTTCCCATATATCCTTTGATTAACTCACTCGATTGACCCATCTCATGTCGAATCTTATAGTTTTGTCATTTGATGTATGATAAATATGTCCTTAGGAGATCATCCATCCTATTAATGCTCTCACTTGAGCACGCTTAACATTACAATTCCCATGCTAAATATTTTTAGTACGTCAAAAAGCACATCTAAATGTTGGAATGAGGACTATTATTAGAAGATAATTCCTCTAGAAGTAACTGTTCCGCCAAAGTAAAACTTGCAGGATCTCTACACATCCTTAACAGTTGAATTATTTTTATCGACTGTTCATATGTCTGTGAGTGAAATTTTATTGTAGTTGCATTTGATGCCCAGCCCTTGTTGTAGTCTTCTCCAATAATTTGACACGCATCTAGGATATCTATAAAAAGACAACAGTCATTGGAATTCCATGAAACTTCACTATCTCATTCACATTTTGTTTTTCCATATCTCTAGTGAAAAGCGAAATTGATAAGACAAAAACTCTTGATCAATCAATCAACAATTGCCCATATAACATTCTTACCACTTAGTGCACTTGGTAGACCGACCATAAAATTCATGGTATTATGCTCTCATTTCTATTTAGGTATTTCAAGAGGCTACAATTGCCCACCTTTCTATGCTCAATGTTTATTGGTTGGCAAAGCAAACACTAATTAACAATATGTAAACTTCTCACGTGCCAATCGAATTAAGAGCAACACATGAAATTGGACTTGGAGGGTGGACACACATATGTGAAAAGATGACACTGAATCAAATATCATCAATATTTACATCCATGCTATGATAGTCTCAATGAGCTGGATTAATTTTGTTGGTAGCACTTGGTAAAGATTCCAAGTCCTTGTTCATCTAATTAAAGCAATTTCATACATTGTAAATTGAGTTACTGGATCAGAAGAGTTGTTCAGTTGTGAAATCATTCTATAATGAAACTTTAGGGTGTTGTGAAGTGGGAATATATGGAAATCGATTTGGAGTAATGGTGATTGGAGTGATTTAATTTTATTTTGCTTACAGTAAGCTCGCTAGAATAGGTGTACGGTATATATATATATATATGTATGTATGTATGATGCGACCAAAGTCGGCGCATGAGCTGCCTTGATACGACATACAACAATTAATGTTCTGCTATGACTGAGCTTTTGATTCGCATGTGAGTTATTTTGTCACGGAATAAACTTAGTTAAGTGAATACTAGTTAAGATAGATATCTACTTGATTTTGATATTCGCTTTTCACTTAATTGAAATCCTTAATTAAAAGGACTTCAAGTTCATCGATTTGAGATAGCTCTCATCATTTGGTTTTGTGTTCTCAAATTAATGGTATTCGTGTCTTCAGATTATAAATAACTATAAATAACTTTTGTATGACGCTCACTTGAGCGTCATAGCCTTTTTTTTTTTTTTTTTTTTTTTTTGCTTATTTGAGTACCACAAATTTTAAAAATCGATTGCTTAAGTATTATCGGTGACTTGTTTCATTGGAAAATCTGATGTAAACGTTGATCGTCCTACGTGGCTTCATCGACGCTAATGTGGACAATATTTTAATATTTTTAATTATTATTTTTTGAATTTGTATTTTTATTTTCCCTTTTTTTTTTTAAGGGTCGACAAGGCCACAAACGCCCTCGTTAGATTTGGGCAAGGGCCTTGCCGCGGTCGAGGGCGAGGGCTGCCTCGCCCAAATTTGGCTGTGAAGGTCTTAGACGAGGGCATCACCACCTCATCGGCCATGGGCAAGATTGTGACGGCTGTGCCTAGGGCCTTTGTGGCCAAAGGCGAGGCGACCCTCCCCCAGTTTGGGCAAGGATTTCATGGCCGGCCAAGGCCACTTGTGACCCTCATCGAATTTTTTTTTTTTTTTAAAGTGAAAATATACAAAAAAGAAAAAAAGTAAAAAAGTTCAAAAAAAAATCCATATAGGATGATTTGGCAAAATTAACCCTCAAGTGATCGAATTTATTCCAATGTGCAACTTAAGTAAACGAAAAAAAATAAAAAATGACACTCCTGTATGAAAGTTATGAAACTTTTACCATTCTTCTCCCCATATCTTCTATGATTTTGTAAACTCCATATTTTGAAAAACATAGGAATTAGATATGTTATGAAAGAGATATCACATGGCTCGATGAAAATGGTGTTGATGGCACGTTTGTGAGTATAAGAATGAGACTCCCTTCGATAGGTGCGTGATTTGGGGAAAGAACAATGTGAAAGCTAGTGGGCCTATCATGAATAGGCTCAATGAGAGCCAGGAGTGATTCTCGATGTGAGATGTTCGGACAAGGAATGATTTTTGACGGGCTCTTAGGATAGCACGTAGGACAAGAATGAATTGAATTACGCACTGAATAAGGGGAGAGCATTCCTTAAAAATATATGTAAAAGTGAAATTAGCTTCAACGTACCGATAACATTAGCATTGAAAAGGTAATGTAAAGCGTGCTCAAGTGAAAGCACTACCAAAATAAGCGATTTCTTAGGAAATTATTTACTTGAACACCAAATAACAAAACAGTAAGACTTGATATAAAACGGGTAAAAATAGATAATATCTCAAGTGAGTTAATTCACATGTGTCACTAGTTTTGTAAGAAACTTGGTGAATATACAGCCGGTGGAACATCATAGACCCGTCCCTTTTCATGTCAAGTAACCACTGGAGCAGATACATGTCCTACTCTGAAGATAGTTGTATAACCAAGCGCGTAAAGCAAACGTTTCACTGGCCGTGTCTTGTACAATTTCCCTATTAACAATGATATCAGATATTTCCTTGAAGCAGTGGTCGCTTAGACCACAATCAAGGTATGACATTATCCCCAACCCAGCTAATGAACAGATGAGGAAATATCACTCTTCAGGTAAAAACAATTACTCAGAACACATGCCTTTAGATAATTGTATCTGGATGTTCTGTCAACTAGCTAATCCCAAACAACAGTTACCACAAAAGAGAATCCTAGTAACAAATCCAAGGAACTGGAAGTACGAACTTAAGCCGGTGGTAGAACCATCGACAACATCACCTGATATTAACAATCTAGCAATCCACTGAACAGCATTCTACCAGCTATCCTCCACGAAACTAGTGTATCATTTCTGAAATGCAAATGCTCTCAAGTATACATTTTTCTCAGATTCACCTCCGTTTGCAACTATCGAAGCACGACTATATCAGCTCCCATCAACTTCCACCTGTATCAGTATCTTATAATATTTATCACCTCCGTATATTGTTCTTCATCCCATTCAACTCTTTCTTGGGTTGAGGGACGAAATTGTTTACAAACACAAATATCCCAAAACACAAGTGTTGGTGAAGGAGCGAGGAAGGAGAAAATAAAGAGTAACGGTTCTTCAATATTTCTATTTCATTTGCTACGGGAGCCATTTCCAATTTGGAGAGTGAGAGAAGAAAGATTATAGCTAATTTAATGGAATGGAACAATTCAGCACTCAATCATTATAGTTCAGATTCCCCGAGGTAGATAGTCAGAAAGATACGTTCTGAAATTAGCTTTGAACAGTAAAATTATAACTTCCATTAGAAAGTTCCTTTTTTTTGTCCTTCCTTTTTAATCTTTAGAAGTGAGGGGAGTCAAGGAAAGGTGTGCTCATTTTACTCGTTACAACCCCTCTTAAGTGGCTAGAAAGGTAACATGCTTTGTTTAGGATGAACTCAAAAACAATCTGATGCTCGAGAGAGCAACTTCTTTGTCTTCTTGATAGATTTTACCTGTTACAGCCTCTCTTAACTGGCTAGAAAGGCAACATGCTTTGGTTAGGATGGAGCTAAAAGATATCCGATGCTTGAGCTAGCAACCTCTTTGTCTCCTTGATAGATTTAATTGAGCAGGATATAGCTATATGGTCCAATTCAGTCTGCCCAGATTGTATTTTCTATTAATTCCTGGCCCCAAAACAATTCCTATTGCTTCACCTGATAGTATCAATACATAAGAGAGGGACAGGCCTAATCCTGAACCAAGCAGTATCCCCGTAAATTAAGTTTTTTTCCTCGTCACCTGAAGCGGTCTCATTCTCAATGGATCACAGAGATGATTGAATGCAGCGCAAGACAGTCACGATCATAAACAATAAAGAGATATATGTCAATAAGTGAAAGGGGTGAAAAATTAAGTAAAGCATAGAGGCCTTAAAAAAAAAAAAAAAAAAAAAAAAAACAAACCTCAATTCAAATTGCTTGTCCATGGGCATACAGCACAATATATCAGTAAGTCTTAACAAATTCGATGCAAGACTGACCTCTTATTCTATTCCTGTGTATTCTGATTTTTGTTCATGCATTCCAATGGCAAGTCAGTTGCGACTTCGCCCACACAATCAGAAGATGGTGGTTTCAAACTTTTCTGAGCACAGCCTTAAGGTGGGGCTGAAGACTAGTCGCGGCAGTGGCCATTTCAACAACGTAAGACAATTCCCCATCGACCAGCTTGAACACTCGAGTGATGTCTTTCACCTGGCAACAACAAGAAAGAGGTCGGTAGTTGTGAAAAAAATTAAGTTGTTCCCAGCAATGGGGGGCGGCGGCAGCAGCAGTTCAGTAGTTAAAGATCATCGATGCTTACTAGTCTATTAGCAAAAAAACAACATTTCGGTAACCTTTCATTTTCAGAGAGGAAATCTAATCTACCTTGTGTTCGGTCCAAGACTCCAAACAAACCAAGCAGGAAAAGGAAGAGTTGCAATAATACTAGGATTACACATATGAGAAGGAGGAACAGGGGATTATATAAGGAAAGGAGAATCTAACTCGGACCTTGGAGGCGTTGCCCACGAGATCACTCTTAAGGCAGATGACTTTCTGGTCCGCGTCGAAGGTCCCCTTCTGCAATGATAAGAAGAATAAAAGGGCGAAGAAGAAAGATAGGGACCAAGAAGAAGCAGAAAAAGATGGGCGTGGGAGGGAGGGAGGGAGAGAGAACCTGGACTTCAACGAGGCCGGTGCTCTGAGCGAGGACGACCTCGAGAGAGCCGTCGAGCTTGGGGCGCCAGAAGCCGGACTCGGAATGCATGGGGAGGGAGGTGAGGGGGTTCCAGGTCCGCTGGGAGTAGGCGAGGACGGCCTTGCGAGGGTCGGGACGAGAGAAGGTGAGCTCCTCCATGTAGGCGAAGGCGTCGATGGTGGGATACAGGCCTCGCCCTTCCCCTCTCCACGTCCCCACCAGGTACCCAATCCCTTCCACTGCTCCCTGCATTCTTCCTCCTCCTCGTGTCGCCGTCTGGTTTTTCTCCGCCGTCCTTGGCACGCCGCTCTCGGTCGTCCCTCTCCTCCGCTCTTCTGCCTCTGGAATTCCGTCGTCTTCTTCATCCGATCTTTTAGGACCATCGGGCTCCCTTTCGGGCCCAATGACTGCCGGGGTCCACCAAGGAGATATTCTCTCTTTTAAAAATCAGTTATTTCCTCGACTCGAGCTTAACGTTTGCTCTTTGCCATTGACCGTATATTCCGTTATTTTCTTTTTCTGATCCCTGAATTCGTGCATCAAACCCTTCAACCTTTTCATTTCCCTTATCAATTCCTTTTAACTTGCATAACTCCTCTAACCAATCCCTCATATTTCAATTTCGATTAATTAAACTTGACATATTCGGTTTGAAGTATGATATTGAAAAAACCTTTCTCCACTGATGTATGTAACTAAAAATCCCGAGATCAAGATGATAGCAAAATTTTGATAAGACATTTCTCAGCATAAGGACATTGCTCAAGCTTCTCCATATTAGATTTGTGCTAGATTCAATTGGTTTGTCGATATAGTTGAAAGAAGGGTCCTTTTTTTTTTTTTTTTTTTTTTTCTTATGGAGCTCTTTGATCTTCTCTTTCCTAAAGTACTAATTGAGTGAAATTTAAAAAAGAGAGTGAAATTTTCAAGCAAAAGAAGGATAGAGATGGGAATTTCTACAAAGTTGTTTATGATTAAGTAATACGGTGATCATTCTTTTTTACTAATTTGATGTACTTCTTTCGTATAGATGTGAGATAATATCGTTCCTTGTAGATTGAATATATTTAATGAATGAAAGTATTAGTATAAAATATAATTAACCGGACAATTTATGGATATTAACTCCTTTTTAATTATTAAAATATATTTATGATATCTCGTTGTGTATTATACATTCACATGATTTATGGTGTACAAATCGAGCAGAGTGTTCATTGTTCATCAACTAATAATAATCATGACAGTATTACGCGGATATTACTTATAAAAGCATTCGAAATGATAAAGAGATGGCCATAAATGGTGATGAGCTGAGGCTACTGTTGATGGTGTGTGCGTGCAAAGGGGTCTTCCAGGCATAACCCACCAATCGATCTGAGAGAGAGAGAGACAGAGAGAGAGAGAGACAGAGGATCAAACGGCCAAGTGTCCTTGTGTCTGTTTATGCCTGGAAGACCCCTTTGACCATTTCCTAAAACAACGTCGTGACAACTTCCTTTTACTCTTTGGCATCTCTCTCTCTCTCTCCCTCTCCCTCTCTCTCTGTCTCTGCCATTTATTCTTCTGATTTGTCAAATTATAGCTCTCTCCTTCTCCCCCTCCCTTTCCAACAATGCCTGGTGTTGTCCTTGATCATTGAAAGCGCAGGATGATCCTCCTCGATGTACCATTCAGAGAACTAGCATTTGAAATAGCTAATGGACGATAAACATGCACCTGACATTGTCCTTTCGGTTACAAACCAACATCTTTCTCTTCCAATAATCCATCCCTCCAAAAAATTTGACCCTCAGTTTGCGCCCCCATAATCATCATGTTATTCCGGTCAGCGTGTTCGTGTCTGTCGAGATTGAGAAACATAGAGATGTTGGAGCCAGTGCGTTCCTCGAATGGCGTTTCTATTCATTGGTCAGTGTTTCCCATACGCTTCCTTCATTGGTTACGTTATTGCTCCGCGCTCTGCATCATACGCTAGTTTTGGAACCTGATCTACGTGCTTAAGTTTTTTGTATGCGGCAGGCCTATATCAGCATTCATGGATTATCTTAATTGAACAAGTTTTGCCCGACTCCCATGTCCCCACCCTGCGTCAATAGACGTGCCTGCCACCCAATCCTCCCCGTTGATGGAGACCCCTGTAGATGTTGGTCTCTCCTTTATTTGAGACAGAGATGCATCCAATAAATTTTGATTTGATACCATGGCAAATGCGAGTCATAGTTTGCAATTCCAAGCATTCCTGGAATAACGATCAGAAGCTTCCTTTCCTTTTTTCGAAGACGAAAATGTGCTTTCGTCCAAATAAAACCTGCCCTCCTCAAGTGAATTCGACATCATTTCAGCGCAAGTTCACATTCTCTGTTTTCCCTCCTTTTGGTGCAGAAATGTTGTGATGGATAGAGTTTCGATCGCCAGATTCCTGTTGGTGCATGAATCGTGAAAAGGTGAGGCACGCCTGATCTCATCTCCCAATCTGATTTCGATCCGCTTTGTTCCAATTTAATATGAATTGTAGCGATTGTATCTCTAAAGATGAATGTGCATCCTATATGATTGAAAAGGAGCGCACACAAGCCAAGCAAACCTGAAGTTATGGACTCAATTCCCAAGAATGATACAAACGGATGTTACGACATGCCAGGCGACCCCAAAAAGCCAGATCAAACAGCCAAAGATGTCTCCAAGTCTACAGCTGATTCGCCTGCTATACCTGCAAATTCTGATCCATTTCCCAATGATTGTGAAGTTGGATCGAGAAAAGTTGAACGGGATAACAAGAACAATGCAACCGTTGATGGACTCCACATTTGCCGGCAGCAGATTCCAGGCCTAACAAGAACGCATGCCAATAATCATGACCACAATGAAATTCCAACAGCTTCATCGGCAGCGACATTGACAGTTAGACCACTCACACTGACGATGCTGCAACCGCAACCAAATACAAAGAACTGCAATAGCCAGCAGGGATCGAGCCGTTCTAACAGCTTGGAGAGCTCGGGTGTGATGCTGAGGCCCCACACAGGTGGGGATGTTCGATGGGAGGCCATCAATATGGTGCCCAAGGGAGGTCCTAAACTTGGCATGACCAACTTTCGGCTCCTGAAACGCATAGGATATGGGGACATAGGAAGCGTGTATCTCGTGGAGCTCCGAGGAACCAACACTCACTTTGCCATGAAAGTGATGGACAAGTCATCCCTCGCCAGCAGAAACAAACTCCAGCGAGCTCAGACCGAAAGGGAGATACTCGGGCTCCTCGACCACCCATTCCTGCCCACTCTTTATTCTTACTTCGAGACCGAAAAGTTCTATTGCTTGGTCATGGAGTTCTGCAGCGGAGGAAATCTGCATTCCCTCCGTCAAAAGCAACATAACAAGCGTTTCACAGAAGAAGCTGCGAGGTTCTGTACATTTCTTTCCTTCATTCAAGTTAATTAACCAGCTTTGTGACTAAATGCTGCTTCCTTTCTCCAAAATCTTATCTTTAATTCAACAAGCAGTGCTTACCATTCTGTGATAGATCATCAATTTATCAAATCTCCATGAGCGAGCACCTAACGAATTACTCATAAGAAACATCCTAACTTCAGGACAACGATCAATCTTTTCTCTAAACTGTGATAAACCAAATAGATAGATTAAGGTTTTTGTGGCTCAGAAAATCTGCTGTACCTAAATTCTAGGATATCTAGACATATTTTTAGGAAGATGGAAATCTGAAGGGTGATCAATGGACCACAGCATACTTCTAAAGTTAGTAATATGTGTCAATCGATTAACTGGTCAATTGTAATAGGTTTTATGCATCGGAGGTGCTGTTGGCGCTGGAGTACCTGCACATGCTAGGTATTGTATACAGGGATCTGAAGCCAGAGAACGTGCTGGTGAGAGACGAAGGGCATATAATGCTTTCAGACTTCGACTTATCACTACGGTGCTCGGTCAGCCCAACACTAGTGAAGTCCTCATCGGTACATGTAGGTGGCGGCGGCGGCGGTGGCGGCAGCAGCAGCAGCAGCAACGGTCTTTCGTCTGGGGCCATTTTGGATGATGAATTTGCGGTGCATGGTTGCATGCAGCCATCCAACTTTCTGCCACGGATATTGCCCGGCAAGAAGAACCGCAAGTCTAAATCGGACTTCGGGGTGATGATGGGTGGAGGAGGGCCGCAGTCCCAATTGCCTGAGCTGATGGCGGAGCCAACCAACGTGAGGTCCATGTCCTTCGTGGGGACCCATGAGTATCTGGCTCCGGAGATCGTCCGTGGAGAAGGACATGGGAGTGCGGTAGATTGGTGGACGTTCGGCATATTCTTGTATGAGCTGCTGCATGGAACCACTCCTTTCAAGGGCTCGGGCAACCGGGCCACTCTCTTCAACGTGGTGGGGCAACCCTTGAAATTCCCAGAGACCCCACAAGTGAGCTTCATGGCGCGGGACTTGATACGAGGCCTCCTAGTCAAGGAGCCCCACAAGCGCATCGCCTACAAAAGAGGTGCCACTGAGATCAAGCAACACCCGTTCTTCGAAGGAGTGAATTGGGCCCTGGTGAGGAGTGCGCTCCCTCCCCACGTACCTGATCCCGTCAACTTCTCCCAGTTTGCTGTTAAAGATCCAAAGGTAGAACACGCCAACAAGAAGACTATCACTGATAATAATACTACTCTTTATCAGAAAGACGACAATCCTAGTGACTCTTCTTACATAGAATTCGAGTACTTCTAACAATCATGGACAATGGTGGATAAATTTATCGCCGAAGTTTGATGTATACATGAATGAATAGAACTAAAGATTTTGCAGTTTGAACGCCGTGGCACCTCTCTCTCTCTCTCTCTCTCTCTCTCGCACTAGAAGGAAGGTGCGAGGGTGGAATTGGGCTGTCACCAGTGCACTTTGCTCTGCAGCTAGAGAAAGCTTGACACCATGTTCCCCTGGTCATGTGATATACTTAACTTGTGCTGTTTGGGATTTGAATTCCTCAGTTCAGTTGCCCCCAACAGCAGGAAACTGCCGACATAAGGAGAGGTATGTGGCCGTAGCAGTCCTACTGACTGGGAAATTTTCCAGTCGGGTTACCGGAAAGGACGTTCAGTAACGACCTGAAGTGATGTCTTGGGCAGAGTTTTATAGAAAATATTAAGGCAGCTTTATGAGTTCAATTTATGTAGCTTTCTTTTTTGAAGGCTTCTTCTCTACAATAATCTAGGGTTGGACAACGTAGGGGTGATGGATTTTATGGTAAGCCAGCTCTCACCTTGAAATCTATAACCTAACCGGTTAGGATTAGTTTCCACATTGGTTTTAGGTTTAATTTAGGAACCGGCTGAGTTAACATCTCAATTAATTCTTACAAAATGATGAATTTCCTCTACTCACTTGGATTTGCGAGGCAATCATTTGACGCTCTTGTTGATGGTATTGAGTATTGAGAAAAGCCATATACAATCTCATGAATATCTTTGGCCAGGGAGTGTTTTTGTCAATAGAGGTGATAAAAATGCCTTGTATGTTCCCTACTCTTCTTTATCTCATCCTTCACTACTTGCCACGGCTATCCATCTATGTTGTCAGGGACTACTAAGAGGGAGATAAAAAAGAAGTTTTTTTTTTTTTTTTTTTTTTTTTCTTTAAGATCAATGTATGTTCTTTTAAAGGACTAGGTTGAGCATGTGTCCGCTGCATTGCCAACAAAACTACATTGAAATTGCGGATTCAATTTAAAAAAAAAAAAAAAAAGGACTCCAAACGTGGGAGCACTCCTCAATGCACCCTTTATCACTCACAAAGTTCGTCGAGAGCTTTCAGAGAGGTGCGGTTCTACCCTAGACAGCCGACTCCCAGGTACACAAGACCGTTTGTTGTGGTTTCAAGATTGTGCCTACATTTTGATATAGGATCAGCTACTGGGGACGTACATGCTACACACACCAATACCATCCACGGAGGTAGGTGAAATATTACACCACAGAAAAGCAAAATATTGAATTGCAATGCATGCTGATGTACCTCCATTTCATATGGGATAAGCTGCAAGGCTTTCTACAGCGTGCGACGGGGACGGGATAAGGAAGGGCGGGGGGCACCCGACGCAGGAGATTCAGTCAATCAAGTTAAGAAGTTTGACTTCAAATCAATCGAAAAGAACACTCAAAATAATGGCGGGGAGGTGCTGGAACTCGACCGTCTGGTACGCCTGCCCCTGCGCCTCTCCCTCTCCCTCTCCTTCTCGCAACTTGGTCGTCCGCTCCAAAGTCGGATTCCAAGATATCGCCGAAATCGCCCACAACAAAGTCAGCCCTCACCCCTCACCCCTTCTCTCTGTCTATTTCTCTCTCTGTCTGTGTCTGTGGCTTAGTCTGATGGAGGCTTACTGCGACTTGGTAGGTGCTTATCGCAGCTGGTGTATCGACGGCCATCGGGCAGCTGTCCAAGCCCTTCACATCGCCGGAGGGAGATGCCAAGCATTTCGACATCAGAGCCGCCTTTCGTTCCGGTGGTTTCCCTTCCTCCCACTCCGCCGTGAGTCCCCCACACCCCTTCCCCTTCCCCTTTCCCCTTTCCCCTTGTGAAATGTAGTTATATATATATTATATATGGGGCGTCGACTTCCCCTCATTCCGTCTCTTTGATTTGTCTTCCACAGGCAGTTGTGGCCACCGCTACCTCCCTTTCTTTCGAGAGGTAACCACCACCCCCACCCCCGCGGGGTTTCTCCATTCAGATTCTCTCAGGATATGATTGATGGTTTTGAATGTTTTCCCTAAAGCCCCTGCGCCGCCCTTCCTGATTTCAGGCGGCGCCTGGTGTTTCCCCATAACAAAAACCTTAACTTGAGCCTCGTGACGGCAATTTCCCATCTCCCTTTGCTCTCCACCTAGTTTGGGTATTGACTGTCCGGATAAGATTCGCTCATGTCTGGTCTCGAGGGAATTTGTAGCGCGGGTCTTTTCTTCTCGGGCGTTTTCTGCTTTTTTTTTCGTGAGGTTCACATTCTTTTCTACCTTTCCCTTTTGGCAGGGGATTCTCAGATTCAATCTTTGGACTCTCGGTTGTGTATGCTGCACTTGTCATGTATGATTCCCAGGTAATCTTCTTCTTTTTATTTCTTTATCTAGTTTTTGTCTTTTCATATCATTCTTGCCTTGGTGGTTATGCATTCTTCTTATCCTTCCACATTGATGTTTCAAAGCGGGCTACTTACTCCTTTAATCTTGCCTATTTTGTACACCTCACATATAACTGTTCCTTTTGAAGAGGATACCTCCTTTTGTTAGTTCTCTGAGGATTCGTAATAAGAAGAGTTGAGGATGCATGGCATTTGGTGGCAAACTGTGTGTGGGTCCTCTGTTCGAGTTTTAACTGTTTCTTGTGAGGTGGCTTATTATGCTTTTGTGAAAAATTAACACCCTGTATGTATTTTCATCATGTATTCTATCAAGGTAGACAACCTTCAGATTTGGCCCACAAATAAAATCGTTACCTCACCTTCCTTTTTTAATGTGATTTATCCCCTGACGGCTGAAAGGTTGAGAGGAATTGTCCCTGTATAGTCGTAGCTTCTTTCTGCTCCCACTTCTTGCACAAACTAGAGTGTATTTCTGTTCATCTTTTTACTTCAGTGGTCTCCTTTAAAGGACTGCATGGTCTAATTTGGCTTCCTCCAGCCTTTTCTCCTTTCTAACTCAATTTGGTGGTTCTATCTTCCATCTGAGAAATTCATTGCTTGATCATGTGCTTAATGCCTTTGAATGCTAATCATGGGCTGATTCCTTCGTCTGTTTAAAAGACCATTGCTCCTATGAAACTTCCCTACAGTTGATTAGCTCAATAGCTGAATATTGATCACTTGATTGGTCGTCATATCAGAAGCCTTAAGCACCTCCTCACCTCCTTTGGTATCCTAGCAGACAGAGAGGTGGGGTAGGATGATCTGATCAGATGCTATTCAGGTCTAAGTACCTGGCTAGGAACAATGCCTGTGAACTGTATGCCTAACAAGTATATCTGAGCAGTAGCTTGGGACTTGGGCTGTAAAAATGTAGCCAAGGAATTAAAGGATTTTCAAAGAAAAGATTAAAAATCTCTATTCATCGGACAGAAGCTTCCATAGTTAGGTTGCAAGAGAGAAATTGCAGCATGTAACTCAATAGCAAAAACTTGCTCAATAATGGAATTTAATGACTCGACCAATGAGTTATCCATTTGAAATGCATGTAATTGAGAACTCTTCTTAGTCCTAATCCAAGTTAAAGTAGGAAAATCTTAATTAGGAAGACTAATATCCTAATTCAAATGCCATTGTGCCAATTCTCCATCAAGAAGCTTGCAGTTTTTCATTCAGCAGCCCTTATTATAATTACTAGCTGCATTCCCCTCTTCAACACCTAATAAGAGGAATAAAATGGGTGGCCCTGGAATTGCACTCATCAAATTTTCACTTGATGAAGATTTTAGTATTTTAATTGTTATGGCATGCAGCCTTTTTTTTTTTTTTTTTTTTTTTTTTTTTTAATTATGAGATATCACTTGCAATTTTGATGCTATTCTTAATGATTCTCCCCTAGACCTCAGCAGAATTCACTTTGACACTCTACATCCAGACAAAAAGCAGATAGGAACTCCATCACTGTGTGCTGTTCTATTTCTGTCCTCACATCTTCTAAAAGCATTTCTTTCCATCCGTCACATTAGCCTTGTCTATAATTTAGCAATTATCTCTGCCCTGTATTTATTAGTTCAGCAATAATTGACATCATATATCATATCATAACTCATTTATCGGCAAGAAATAAAAATTGCCATCAGTGGCTATTAAAAAGGATGGGAATGAATAGCAACTTGGCATATATTATAGCTTTATATGTTAGTCTAGTGGACTAAGCCCCTCAAAAGAATGCTGCAGAAACAACATCCTGTCTAAAAGCAAAGCCAGTGAATTTGAGAATACTTGTCTGCGGACACAGATTTAATGTGACAGTGAAGTCAAAGTTCATGATTTGTCTACTAAAAATAATTTTTAGTTCCCTCTCGTGGTTGTCTTGGGATTGAGTTGCCATGAAGTGATATAAGACTATAGAGAGGAATCAGAGGATCAGACTCACAGGATGCCTAGATTTAGACATGGAAGGACTTTGGATTCCCGGGAAAAAGCTGGAGTTGTCCAACTCTTGTCAATTGTAGTCTCGTCGCTTTTGTATTTGCTGCATGACTTAATGGTTTTGGACTGGGGAACTTCTTAATATCATAGAGGTCAACCTGTCCGTGGTCTAAGCCCTTTTAGGGTTTATGACATTTGAAAATTTATGACAAGGAAGTAAGGAGGCACCGCTATTTTGTTTGACCGGTGACCCACTTGTAAGAGTACAGTAATTATTAGTCTGTGTTTCCTTGTAAAGGCTGTGGATGATAATTCTTGTAACGATGGTTTATGGTAGGTATCTGTAAGCAGCTGCATACATTGTACCAATATAGATCAAATATTCTGTGGTTTGGTTGGCTAAATTGGGGAATCTTCCACTGGGTTTTCTTGTGTTGTATGTGCAGGGCGTAAGAAGAGAAGTGGGGAAACATGCCAAGGTGATGAATGGAGCTCTGCTCAAGAAAGCACGGGTGAAATCTCCATCCGTGGAGAGTGACACAGTGGGAAAGCCATCTTCATTACCCATCAATTCGGGTCGAAGCAGCCAGTTTCCGAGCAAACTACAATTACGAATGGGTGATGATGGGGAAAATATATCTGGTATAGTTGGAGAGGGTGGAACCAGGCTGAAAGAATCGGTTGGGCACACGGAGGTGGAAGTTTTAGCCGGTGCTGTATTGGGCTTCCTGGTCAGCGTGGTTATAAATTCCTTGATGTAGTATTAGATTTTTCTACTAGGCCTGCATTTTTTTCGTCCTTCCTCCTTAAGTTTGGAATGGAAACGAGATTTGAGTCCCCATGATCATGCGTGTCCTTGGCGACTCCTTAAATTCGTTATTCCGCATAGTGATTGCAAAACAATTGCGGGAATAATACGATAAACGCACTAGGCAGCCGTTTTCTGGTCATGGCAAGGTAGCCTGCGGGCCCTGTAATGATACACTGGCTTGAAATGCGTGGGGTTCTCAGGTTGGTGTGGTCCATTAGTGCTTTGGACATGATCCCTCTTTTCGGTCCGGAGCCCGCTAGTCAATGGACCTACTTGCCTTGCTGGTGGAACCAGCAGCAGAGATGACACTCGTTTTATTGGTGAGGCGATTGCTACGAAGACAATTTCTTGATGCCCGTGAAAGGACATTGACATTCTAATCCAAAAAAGGAAACCGATAAGAAAATAAGTCATGGATGAACCCTTTTCTTTATGGCAACAGAGTATTGTTTTGGTTCTCCATTTCCCAGCAACAAAATTCCCATGTCAAACCATATGGCTGAGCATGACGGTGTACAGAATAACGAACTTCCAGAGGCCCTTTCCTCCGGGGGGCGGGGCTCAGTTAAGTGCAGGAGCCCCACCGTAGCGGGCCCAGCCAGCCCAGAGTGCCATCACCGATCCCTTTTCCCATTCAAAGCGTGAGTTTGTGAGGTGGCGGTGGATGAGGTGCTGAGCTGTCAGGATGGGGGGGCACGTCCACGTGGTTGCAAATGGGGAAGCTTAGGTGCCTCGGCTTCCACGTGGACGACTCCTCCGGTGTCCCCTCTCCTCTGTCCCTTCCTATTTCAGCGCTGATCTGATCTGCACGAGGGAAGAAGGAGGATCTCTCGGTAAGAAGAAGAAAAGAAGAAGATGTCAGGAGCGCAGGGGGCAGAGCCCAAGGAGTCGAAGACGGCGACGACGTACGTGTCGGTGGAGGGAGGGGAGAACAGGACGAGGACGGACATACGCATCCCTCAGGACCAGGGCGGCATCCAGGTCGACATGCTGCAGGAGAAGGTCCCCGATGCCACCGGGCACGGCGGCCCCGTCTTTGGTGCTGGTGCCAAGGATGAGGAGGCGGAGGACAAGCAGAAGCTCGACTTAGGCGTCACTGGCACCGGATGATGTTGAGAATCACGCGAACTTTCTTAACTTCCTAGCTGTAGCCTCTCTCTCTCTCTCTCTCTTATATCTCCACTGGGGCTGTATGCATTTCTATATATTCGAAGAAGGAAACTACCAAAAAAAAAAAAAAAAAAAAAAAGTACGAAAAAAGGGAGAAGTAAAGGGGGTGGTGTAGTGTTGGCAATTTGATGTTGTCTCCTTTTGATTTTCTTCCGCTCTTCTGCCACGTACCTTATCATTTTGTGCCTTATTTCAATGTAATCGCTTTGAATTGACAATAACGCCATCATTTTCACCTCTCGCACAATCTTAAAGAGGTATTAAAACTTTATTAAATGCTAATCTCATTATTGCATGCGGCACGGATCGTATCATTAAGTATACAGAACAATATGAACTATCAAAATCGGAAGATAAATATTGAATTGGGAGATCCTTTTAATCAAAGAAAAGTCTATTAAGTATATAGAATAGTATGAACTATCAAGATTGGAAGATAAATATTGAATTGGGAGATCCTTTTAATCAAAGACACTTTTCTTTGATTGCATACTTTATGAACATAAATTCCATGTTTCACCCCTGCCAAACGAAAGCTTAACCTCAATCCTAAATTACTCAAACCATTCTGAAAAATATGAAAAAGAGAAGGGAAAAAATAAGGGAGTCAAACTTAAAGACAAAACGGCAAGTCTTCTGTACTTTTGATGATATCTCAAGAGTATTGATTATTTCAATTGTTATGCTAATTCAAAAATATAAAAATGGGAGTAATTTTTTAACGTACTGAAAACATTAAGTTATTTATTTTTCTGATTGATGCATTGACATGCATTGGAGTGATAGAGGTCCACCAAATTAACGGAAAAACAAGGGCCAAATCAAGACTATTCCTCTCGTTCTACATTTAAATCTTTTCTCCTTTCCTTGGAATGCAAGACCCCAAGCCCTGAACTATTCTATATTCACCATAAAATAGAAGAATTATAATACCAACTTCCCAAAACTCTCTGCCTTTAGTTTAGAAACTCCAGTTGTCATCCGACGACATCTTCTGTCCGCTGACAATCTCGACACAATGAGAGATTCAATATCCTACCATGGAGTAGTCCCTCTTAAATCACAGACAATCAAATCCAAAAGAAACCCCTTTAGTTAAATCCTCAATATAAGCCTCCCATAGCCACTTGAAATGAACACGACGGCCAACGACACGTAACTTCTCCTTTCTTACTTCCACAGTCCTCGAATAGTCTCTCGTCTCTCCTTCTATTCGACATATAAGAGACGGAAACCTTTATGATTCGTACGTATCTTAGTAATCATATTCAAGCTCAAATAAGAATCGGGAATGTTATGTTTACCCAATTCTCGACCCTTGGTATTTCGACCAGATCTTCACACAACCGCTGCCACACGTACCGCGTTCATTTTTTTTTTTTTTTTTTTTTTTTTTTGCTTTTGGATTAGCTTCAGATTTCTTTTGAAGCATGCTCCATGAGAGCCCTTATCTCTGAAACAAACAATAACGGGACGAAGTCATCTTCAAACGCGCGTATGGGAGCGCCGACAGTGGATGCACGGGGCATGTTAGTCAACAGATGAACTGTCCAAAGGAAAGTGATTGAGAATTTTATTTTATTTTTGTTGAGTTTTGTTTCGGCGAATTTCAATTTTGGTCAACCAAAATCTTGCGACTATGTCGGTTCTCCCGGTTACGGGGAGTAGCTTTTAACGGGAGCTGCAAGGTCTAAAGACCTGGTGATTGTATATATCTTTCAACTAGAAGTGTACTTTAATGTCAAAAAATTGTAAGTGCTACTTAAAACAAAATTAATAATAATTTAAGTGTCGATACTGATTTGGAATGTTAGAAATGCAATATGGTAATACTCTATCAATTTCCTTAGCTGATGTGGGTCACCTGCATGCCCATCAACACTAATAGCCCTGAATAACGTCGGCTACATGTTTTGTCTTAAATATTAACTCTAATTTGCACAAGTCAGGCAATTTCCACAAATTCCTCAAACCCTAATTTGGAATACTAAAATTAAGAGCTGAAACTCATAATGGAGAGCATGGGTGGCTCAAATTCGTTTCAACAAATCCAAGATGAAGGTGAACATCATCGCGATTTAATATTTTCTTGTGTGGCCAAACCGAGAATGACCTTTGTTCGAGTTGCCCAACCCTAACTAATTTGAGCATGGCAAATTAGTTATTTGATATAAATCATCCATAGATTTTCCATAACTAATCTATTTAAATTAATTCATTCTAATTTTCAATTTGACAAGTCGTGTAATGGCCCATTCCACGTGGCTATTCATTTAGGAGGGTATCAAATGGGCATTCCTTTCTTCTCCACCTAACGACGGAAGGATTGGGTAATTTTAGAGATGGAATGGGCGTCCCATCCCGGGCGATTCTCTTCTACGAAACGTGCCAGTATAGTTTCTACGCGGCGATAACTCAAAACCACAAGAAAGTCATTATCCAAGGACAATTTGCCCTTAATTCGTCCTCTCCGGCAGCTCAAAGGAGGTAATTCTGCAACTCGGAATTAACTAACCCCCCGAGAAAAATAGAAGGTAGTCGACAAGCAGATCATCAAGTCTGTCTTAAGATCCTGGCCATGAGTATTTTGGCAAGCAAAATGAAATCGTTGAACCCTAGGTAGCTAGCGAGCTATTTGGGGAACTTGAACATGTCGGGATCACAACCCAAATAGTGGAAAGGGAACTTGGGGTGAGATGAAGCTCCGGCATCCGCCACGACTTGCACTTGGGAGGATGGATAGGATTTAGGCAGCGACTGGCATGGATCAGCCTGCTGCAGGGGCAGGCACTGCTGCTGCTGCTGCTGCTGGTGAGACGTGGCTGCGAGAAGTTTGTCCAAGAAGGACCAATCTCCTCCGCCGCCGCTGGAACTGCTGCAAGTGGAAGCAGCGGTGAGCCTCAGCATCTCCTGAACATCACCAAAGGAGGAGGAGGCGACCTCTGGGCTCAACAGCTGCGGGAGGTGCATGGAGCACTCCATGTTGTAATTGTTGCACAGGAGGGATTGTAGTTGTAGATGATGATGATGATGATGGCGATGTTGCTTGGGCTCCACTTGTGATGTCATGCAGAAACCCCCACCACTACCTGACTTCATGCACTGACTGATGTGGTCATGTGACTCCTGATGATGATCTTGACGTTCTTGACCCATTTCTGCTTGGAACCCAACTCTATGGTTCTTTTTCTTGAACACCCTGCATACCACCCACCCATCCTCCTGCAAAGAGATCGATATTGAACATTTACTTGCTACTTTTTCAAGTCATGTCACAGCAGTTCCTCAGTTCTCATCCATTTAATATCCTTTTGTTATGTCAACACATAAATCCAACTCCACTATCTAGCTGCTGGACTAATATACAATCGAACTTGTTTGTATGGATATATACCTGGAGGTCTGGGGCAGATTCTTCTTCAAGCCGATACTCATGCATGATCCAGTCAGTCTTCTGGCCATGAGGAGCTCGTCCAATGTAGAAGACTAGGGTCTTCCTCATCCCTATCCTCTTTGAGTTGCTTAGGTGGATGGCCTTGTCCCTCCCTGTTGCCTTCCAAAATCCGGCTGCCGTTGCCCGATTTGTTCGAGTTCCGGTTGGATATTTCTTGTCCTTGTGGCTGAAGAAGTACCACTCATTTTGAGGACCCGTTCCAATCTTGCACTTGTCTGCATTAGTTTACAACAGGAAGCCGTCATTAAATACATTGCTAATACAAGTCGGTGTCAGTAATTAAAGTTTTGACTTGTACCACATCCATTCGTATGTACATTTTGTCAAAAGGCAAGGAGATATAATGCCACACCAGCACATAATTAATAGGATCTGGTGCGTACTAAATTATGAATAATACCAGAGATACTGAGACTCATATACAAAATCGATTTACAAAGTGAATGAAGCAGAGAACTGTTGGGTGCTTAAATGTGACCGCTAATTTAAATAACCGTGTCTTTTGCTACATCACTTTGTAAAAATCTAGTATTATACCTGTTTGAGTATCTCCACCATTGCTCTTCGGTTCTATTCCACTGTCCTCTCTTTCTTTGATGCAATATAGGTCTTCCATGCAGTCAAGCCAATTCATGCGTAAAAAAGTTGGGATTTGTTTTTTTTTTTTTTTTTTTGGATGAGTTATGTAACTGAAACTTTTCTATACATGGACTAATGCAGGTTCAGTTCATTCTGTCTTTTCTGGAAACTAAAAAGATGGATCTCATTATGTTCCCAAGTGAGATTTATGTAATCTGCAGAAAGAAAAATCTCTATGGCCCCTCTTTGGTTCAAGTTGATGTGTTAGAAGATACTGTCAGTTTTCCTTACCTTGGTTCATAGATACTGAGTTATGCAAATATTAAAGAATGGAATGAAAAGTGCGAGGCACATGGAATTATAGAAGGAACGGATGTAGCAAGTGGGCATAATGACCTTTAAGATCCCAAGGTTCGAGCTTGTTGAGATCAATCTCTCTAATAACATCGAGATCGATGGCTTCATAAGACACCTTCTTCCTCAGATAGTAATAGAGAAGCTCCTCATCTGTGGGATGAAATCGGAAACCTGGTGGAACTGACGGTTGTCCATTGCTTGCCATCATCTTCTTTTACTTCCTTAAGGGGGGAAAACAAAGAACAGAGAGAAATGATGCAGGTTTTATCAGCTGATTCTACGGGCAAATTAAGAAAAGGTAGGGGGGCTGGCTCCATACAACAAATGCTCTCCATAGTCATATTATATATTTCATGCGCTGAATCAAACCCTAGCATGTATAACATTTAACAGACTGCAAGCTTCAGAAAGACCTAAGAAAATTCAAAAGAGTGGATAAGAACAAAATCAAACGAAAACAAGGAAATGTATTAGTGTGTCTGGCAAACAATACTGCCTTCAAAAATCAAGTGATGGTTTTCATTCATATCTTCAAGGATAGAAGATACTTAGTAAGTCCTCCACCGCAACAACCCTAGATGGACGTACACACTTCTGTCAAAACATTGCATGGTAAGTGACATCCGGTCAGAAGGGTAAGAAGAAAATTCAGGAGAAATATAGATGATGTCTTGGAACCCTCGGATGAAAAGGATGGATTTTTGTGAAGCCAGTCAACTATGGTAAATATATTGTGGGAGTAGCTCAAGTACTGAAACTAAGCATGCGCTTTACGTGTGTTCTACACTGCTCATCATGGAACGCAGAAGAGAGGATGCTGCTCTAAAAGTTAGCTGAAATGAGCATGCACACAACATCTGATGCATCCAATCTCTGTTGTATGACCTCTGATCCAAAGAAACAAAAAATAAATAAATAGATAAACGAGCGAATTGATCAGCTACACCATTGTGAAGCATGCAGCGAAAATGAAGAAGACAAACAAAATAACCGAAAGATGAACTAACTGATCAACCCAGGAACTGGAAGTACGCAGTCGGACGTAGCCGTGGCTACCTTTTCAGCAGCACTAAACACATATTAAGGAACATATCACAGAATTAAAAGGGAAAATAGGTCAAAGGAGAAGAAAAAGAGCAGACCTCTGATGTCAATAATTCTGTTTCGTTTCCGTTCTTTTTTCCCAATGACAAGAAGTGAACTTTTGAAGAGGGGCCAAACTTTTTATCCGGAAGAGATGAGGGGAGAGAAGCTGCCGATGAAGAAGAGATGTTAGGGGTGGGGCTAAAGAGAGCGAGAGCGAGAGAGAGAGAGAGAGAGAGAGAGAGAGAGGGAGGGAGGGAGGGAGGGAGAGAGAGGTTATTATTAAACAATTTTATAGAGGGGCTCTCAAACAAGGAAGCAAGGGAATTTGAAAGAAAAAGAGAGATGATCAGGATAGTCTCTACTTTTTCAATAAATAATCCAATAATCTGGAATAGAGACGGTGATGAGAGGAAAGATGGGCTTGACCAGCCTCATTTTTGTCACGGGAGTGTGTATTACTATTGACTAAAAAGCCAAAATGAGGCAATGGGTGTCCGCTGAACGGGAAACCTTGTCCTGGCTATCGCCTCATTACAATGAAGAAATTCTGCGCTGCTGTCATTTACCATCTCCACAATTTGTCTGATAATCTTAGCTCTTCCTTCTTTGTTCACATTATGGACAGCTAACCATCTTCTGTTCATTTTTATACGGGTCTCCCATAATTTGTCCCAACCGCCATGTTGAAAAACCCTACTGGTCTCAGTTTTCCATTTTTTCCGGTCAAACCTTTTGGAAATGACGACAAATAGTTTATCCCTTCTAATAAACATGGAGAATGCCTCCTTATTTCTTCTTCTCTCTTTATCGCAATATATAATATCACAAGACCCACTAAACATTACCACGCCTTTTAACATTATTTCTTGGAATAAATTTTTTTCGAAAGTTTGAGAGTCCCAATAGTATGAACAGACCAAAGCAGGTCAATTGGTTAGGAAATATATAGAGAGGTTCGTATTTCAAATGATCAATATTCAAGAATCTGGGAGACTCTGGTCTAGGTTTTATGTGTATATATACATAGTTTATAAGATCATGGGAACAAACTCGATCCTTGGATCCCGTCCGGAAGGGAATGGAAGAAGAATAGAAGGGACTATTCTGCATGTCCAGCATTAATTAACAGCTGGTCGTCGAATGAATAAAAGAAAAAGGGTACCATTATTGTATATCACCAATTCCAGGTCAAGCTTAAACGGCACCTCAAATTCAGTGCAAATTGAGGAGAGAGGCAGCTAGTTGTGCAGATGGGGAGGGTCACAGGGCGTTTTTACGCAAATGCCCATGGCATTGAATCGGTAGAGATGCAGGGACGTCGATCCGGACGCATCATGCCTCGACATTTTCACGGCTAGGTTATGTCGGATTTGCCCTTATTCCACAAAAGAAAAAGCAAAAAGGTTGAGGGGAGATGGGCACGTGAGGAGGGGTACAAGGGTGAGAAAGCAAATCCCCTGAAAGTCCGTGGAATATACACGTGCTGATCCAACAAAGACTACACAAACCAATGTCTCGGTTTGATTAATTTATGTGTAGTTTTGTGCTTCTTGTTGGGATTGGCTTCATTCATTCATCACTTCGCTAGACTACCACCAAAGGGATTCCCACGCTACCTCTCTCTCTCTCTCTCTCTCTCTCTCTCTCTCTACACCAATTCCCGGTCAATTACGGAGACCGCCCCAGAATAAGGGCTGAACCTTTTGCCATTATTATGGTCATTACCCATAATTTCCCCATTTGATTAATCAAAGCCCCGCAACTTCAACACCGTCGCCAGGCCACAAATTCTTTTAAACCTGCGTGACCGTGTGCCGTTGCCTTCACGAACACTGCATAACGCCATTAATAGTCTTAGCAAATGAGTTATCAATGGGAATCCTAGGGCCATCTCCACTCATTTCACTTGCAAGCTTCGAATCTTAGGTGGTCGTACTGCTTCCCCGCTCACAATCCTACAATACCGGCATGTTACCTTTAATTGTTTCATTGGAACCCCCCGTGAAAAAAAAAATAATATGGATAATTTAGCTACGGATCATGACAGTTTAGAGCTAAAGTGCTCGCCCATCTCTTCCGAGATCATGATCCATTTCATGGGCGAATTTTTGTACGGCTCATGCGCTCTATTAAGTATCAACACGGTGAAAAAGCCCATTTCCTTTGTAGTCATAACTGTATCTAAACATTTATTAGCACCTATGGAATTTTATGCTAATTACCTTTTCTCATCCTTTCATTTATGAGGAAAAAGGGGACTATCTCAAAAACAAAGTTAAATTTTGTTTCCTTTTTTTCCCTTGCACAGTTTGAGTGCTATCCAAATTTACAGAATTATAATGCTAACACCATACTAACACCGATTTATGAAAATGTTCAAAATGATGCAACAAATTGAAAGTAGGCATTCAAACAGATATATCCTTATTAACATTAAATAAGATTTTCTAGTCATCACTCTGTACATCTCTTTTATATATCAGTCTTACTCTACATGGCGTTATTGTACATCACTTGAGTGCAGATGTACACCTTCAATGAATTTAGCGCAAGGCCAAATCCCAACGATCCGTGTGCGCTATCATGATCTAAAATGTTCAATCTTGGTAAAATATGGCACTTGATTGTAATTATTTGAATATGCCAGAAAAAATTTAACAAGTGACAAATTTTTTTAGCTAAATATTACTATTTGATCACCAACGTAACAAATTAAAGTTCAATTTCACTCGCTGGCATGAAAGTGGACCCGATTTATTATGCCTTTCAAACATTTGTACAGGGGTCGACGAACTGCGTGGGGCAATTTGGCTTTGGTAGAAATAGTTTTGGAATGAACAAAAGTTTGCTTGACAGAGTAAATGTCAGATACACAATACTGGATGCGATTCCACCGACCCCTTTACAATGCCCAAAATAAGACCTCAGTAAGGTACCCAATCAGATAACCAGAATAATAGCAGCTAAGAAGCAAACCAGCAGAATTCCTGTCTCTTGCCCCATGGAGCCGGCATATTATGTTGATCCATATGGCTATCCACTAGTCCTCCGTCGGTAAGGCCCTACTTGCAAAGAGCTAATCTAAATGGCTACTGCATGTAGCAATTCCAGTGCCATTTAATACGTATGGCTGACCACCTGATCCTCATTGATAAGGCCCTCCTTGTGCAAATTGAAATGGCTAAAAGCTGTCGTAGAATTCCTTGCCCCTTCAACACAAATTTCCAATCATGCACATCTTATAATGCACGAATTGCCTTGTGCTCACACGCAGGCAAGCAGATGTCCCTGCACATGTACAGCAGAATGCTGCATGGGGGCAATGAATGGTAAGAGACAATTGCTTCGAAGGAGTGACACAATATTGGATATTGCATTCGTCCAATCAAATTTCCACCTGGGAATCTCGGTGAGAGGGAACTTCTTTAGTTGTAAAGAAACATGCAAGATATCTGTACTTATCAGTCAGTCAATCCAGGTAAGGTTGTCCGAGTGTTAAATAAATCCCATCAACAGCACTTTGCTCGTTGCTCAAAAATATATGGTGCATACCTGAAGAAAATGAAGCATGATTTCCATCTTGATTTTTTCTCATCTGAAACAACAATCTTCGAGAAAAGAAGGCACCTTTCGACATTCTAGACTTGGTAGAGCTAATATGGTAGCTTTGACAAATGAGACGAAGAATTTTCATCAATGGATCCTAAGCGCCAGTTGCAAAGAGTACTATCAGCATCCATCTTTGATATATGGAGAACTGCATTATGGTGGTTGAATAGGGTTTGCCGATGACCAATGCTCACATATGTGATGCCAGCAGCTTTAATAAGCTGGTACAAATGAGCCTGGCAAAATAGCAAAGAACAACAAACTAGCATCAGAGGAACCACCCTCATGTTGATGCAAGCTCTCTCTCTCTCTCTCTCTCTCTCTCTCTCTCTCACACACACACACACACACACACACACACACACACACACACACACACACACACACACACATGTTTTCCCATCTAGCTATAAAGAACAAAGCACCAGAACTGATATCTAAACACAGGTATGCAAACATCTCAAGGGCTCAGACATTGAACGTGCAATACTTTTCGAACTTATTTGCTAAAAAATTGAGCCCTGGGGCAATAAAATTTGGAAATCGAGCAGCTGACTATCACCTACAGCTTGTTGTGAAGAAACAGTAGCGTCCATGACTCCATAACAGTTTTTCTTTCCCCAGGATACTAGACTTCACAGAGTAAAAAAATTTAAAATGAACTACGATTTAAGTACCTCATTGTCCTCATCCAAGGCACTTGTTGACTCGTCCAGTAAAGCCAACTTTGGTTTTGAAAGCAATAGACGAGCAAAAGCAAGGCGTTGCTGCTCACCAAGGGAAAGAACACTTGACCATTCATACGTCAAGTCCAGACTGTTAAAACGAGCTAACAAATAATCCAGACGAACATCTTCCAGAACCTTTACCAGATCATCAGTTGTGGGCATCCTAGACCTTTTACTCCCATCTCCTGAAATCGGTGTCTGTACCAAGAATTGTGGCATACCTGACAGGAAATCATAAAATCTCTAAGTCAATTAAAAGTTCAACGCTCGTATTTTAAGGTAGCTGATAACAATACATATTAGATGTCGGCAGAAGAAAAGTAAATCGGTTTGCCTTGACTCAAGTGGAGGATAGCAATTATATGTATCACATCTCTGAACAGGTAATACAAAATACACAGAGAAAACTAAGTATTTGTTTTATTAGCTATCATTTGCAGATGAGAAAATTACAAACTCGACTAAAACAACATCGACAGAATCAAAGGAAACAGGTTTGGAAGTATTTTTCTAGGGAAAAGGAAGTCTTCTACTTAATTAAGTAAAAACCGACATCTTGCCAAGCAGCACTGAATTGCTCTGGACAGACCAGACAGTCAAGTCTGTCGCATTCCAAGATGTAAACAATATGTTTTGCCCACATGAGGATGCATTCCTTATGCTTAGAAAGAAAATTTGTTAATAAAGCAAGCTGGCCACATGATTGCATAATTTCTTTGTATCAGTACGTGATGATCACATATTACAACCCTTATCACCAGAACTTTCACTGAAGCTCCGCCTGAGTGTAGAAAAATAGGAAGATGAAAGAAAAACGAAAAATAGACTACACAAGAAAAGCACTGTGAACTCCTGAAGTGATGTAGAGGAGCGAAGCCAATATGAGCCCCTGCACTTGCCATCCACATAAAACTCGGTATAATCATACAGGCATCATATAAAACTAATATATTCACTAATTCAGTAAATAGCCTACTTAAGGGACTTCTAAATTTTTTCATTTTACCATAAACTAACCTGAATGATTGTCTTATCCGTTCCCCTTTCTTTCAACATTTATGAGTTCAAGTCACACAGAAGTTTCATTTTTAAAGCAGCACAAACTAATGTCAACTAAGATTTTTTGAAATACTTCCAACAAAAATTGCATCTTCATTTGTTGGGTGCTCATGAAGAATTTGTTCTTGTGAAATTATGAGACGCAGTTGGAAAATGTATATTGGCGGAATCAGTTCATCAATGGCGGTACCCATTCTTTCTCACCAGTACTATCCATTGAGACTAACAGAAACTAAGTACTCTGGTCATGGTCAAGTTTTACACCCTGAAGGGGCTCATTATTAAGAAAAACCATTAATATTACGCCCTCACACTTATCTAACACAAGCCACAAGGAGGTGCCAAATTCATGGAGAAGGGTGTGCAGTAATAATTTTAAGATGTAAAGATACAAGTACTTCACACTACATACCAGTTGATGAACTGCCACTTGAATCAGGAGTTGCTCCTTCAACCCATGTTGGATACAGCAACTGTTCACGTAACGTTCCCAGATTCATATATGGCCTCTGAGGGAGGAAAAATACGCCTCTAGGAATCTGACTAGGTGTCTCCTCAAGTTCCCTAAGATTTGAAATTGCTGTGTTTACTTTGAGAGAAGTCACATCCTTTGAAATGAGTGACTGGGTAAATTCCACATCTTGAACATAAAATGTGATTGTTCCACTCCCACTATTCCATAGGCCAGCTATAGCTCTTAAAAATGAAGTCTTGCCACAGCCACTAGGTCCCGTTACCTGGTTTTACACATTAGAATTTTAGTGCACCTGTATTATAACGCAGGATATGAACTCAAATAATTAGATAAGAAAATGTGAACTTACCAACAAACTGTCGTTGCAGTTGATCTGTAATGATAACTCCTTGATTAGAGTTGTTTTGCTAGTAGGTGTCTGCAGGGTCAAATTTTCAATGTGTAACAACTTTTGGAACTTGTCCATAGTTACAGGCCCATTGCCCTCAAAACCAGGATACACATTGCGACAAATGAGATGTATGTGCTGAGTGGAGTCATCAGAATATTTACTAGTACTGCTATCCAGGATATCATCAAATTCACCTATCACAGAAATTCACACCTCAGGATAACACTATTCAGAAAGCAACTAAGAAAATATATCCTGCAAAGGATCTCTGATCTTTTCAATATTGTTGTTAAACATCAAGGCGGATGACTAGGAGTCTAGCCCAGAAAACAACAGAAGGAGCTTGTTTTCAGAACATGCTGCATTTTACATGAGATCAAAATTTAGATGTTCCCAAGGGAATACAAGAGAAGCAGCAAAAATCAGGTTTTAACAAGAAATGTGAATAACAATATCTGGTCTTTATTAGAAGATGTGGAACACAATGAGATTGCATCATTAGTCAGACCTGAAACTTTGTTTAAGAATGGCCCGGAGAAAGAGGAGCTTCACTAAATCATTGATGGTATAGACTGGTGAAGTGTGAATAGATGAGAATGATACTATTTTCTCAAAACGATCTGATATTCCAAAAATGACTTTGCGTTGTAATGGTCAGTCCTCAATGTTAACGGACCAAGACTTAATATTTGAGATTCATTTAAAATTGTAAATCCACGACAAGGAAGTAGGCAGGACAAAGTGCCAGTGGAGCACCTAGTCGGTCAATGACAGCTGAAAACGCACTAATAGCTTGAAATTGGTACACGATCAGAGAGAAATCTCCAAGGATATGATTAAAAGCAGATACCGACTGATTTATAACTCCAAACTCAATTTTCCCAGAGAAGTACATAGGAGCAACTAAAGCAGCTGGAAGAATCTGGATGAGGTATCTGTAGCCATTTGTAAAGAACTCCAGGTTACGAGATGATATCAACAATTGCTGCAAAAGGCAAAAAGGTAAAGGTCGGAGACGGGAAAATGATCCAGCAAATAATTCGAGCAGTTGTTCATATCACTATAGAAAAATGACCAAAACATTCTCTTATTGAAAATACGGACATTCGAGGATGGTTTTTTCTTCTTCTTTTTTTCCAAAGTTACTGATGTCAATCCTAGTTACAATTTAGGAGCTTTCAACTCCCATGTGTTATCTGACCAAAAAAAAAAAAAAAAAAAAAATGCCATGTGGTAGCCGATGAATTGCCACAGCTTTGAGGTTTGGCAGTTCTTTTAGGACATCATCCCCCAATTTAATACATAAGCCCTATATATGATCTACAATGAGTCAAATACATCAACAACATATACGAAGACTAAAACTGCATGCTACCAGTCCATATTATCTCAGCTATTATGCTTGTACACTTACAACCTCTACAAGATCAGCAGATCATCTTAATGAGATTTCTCTCTTTTATCCTACGATACACACTCCACCTCATCCTGATACAGTCAATCGTCAGTCTTTCTTTTCAAGACTTAATAGTGATTGTTCAATGAAGCATCCTAATTCAGCCATATTTCACCTTATGCATTTTTCTTACTGCCTGATATGATTAAAAGAGATAATCCGGCCCAACAGCAATCAACTCTCAATCTTGTTCAATCTCACATAGCTATATCAGTCACTATCTGCTAATACATTTAACACGTAAATGATTTTATAGAAGCTCAAGTAATTAGATGATTCGTTGTTAAAAACAGTGGAAGGGCAAAGTGGCAGAGAGTTCAAGAATTTGGCTGATGCAGTGTCATGAAAAGAGAAATGGGAGTCAATTGGAAGTCTCCATACAGTTAAGTTCTCAAAAGCGCTACTGAAGCGCTGCAGCAGAAGGTGCAATTCATTTTCCTCACCACCATAGAAAGCAATAGATTCAGCATTTTCTCGAACTCGTACAAGCCCATAACGGAAATCAGCTTCTTTCTTCTCTTGCAGGAAATTTAGAGTCACCAGACCCTAAGTCAAACATTAAGAGAGCTATCATTTACATAAACTTACACCATCTTCTATCACCTCTATAAATCACTTGAGAAAAGAAAGTAGCCAGGAATCAGGAGGTTACCTTCCCGAGAAACACACTGATGGCTGTTCCACCAATTGAATATACCAGGAGAACAACAAAGAGAGGAGGATAGATACCATACAGGATATTGCTGAATGATATTAAGTCAACTGCAGCATTGAAAAATGTCAAAGAGAAAGAAAGGGCTGTGCCTGTGAACGAACTTAGATCATCAACAATTCGCTGGTCTGGATTATCAATGATTGACTGGGATTGGATTTTGTAGAAGGTTCTGTCCTTCAAATAGCGCTCCATGTAGTATTTGGTCATCCAAGATCTCCATCTAAGAGAAAGAGTTTCTCTCGCATAATCTCTTAGCACAAAGAACTGCAAAAAAGAGTAGGTAGGAGCAGTTATGTCCAGAAATTGGCGAACTAGGAGCTTTTTTGTCTCTTAATTCAAGTCGACGGCAAATGAAATACAACAGAAAGGAGATAGCGACCTCATTTCACTGGGTCCCAATATCATTGTTTAAAGAGAGAGGCCACTCGACTGAGTCGACTTTTTGGCCCAAGTGACAAAAGGGTAAGTAAGGAAGGAGGAGATACGGACAGAGGCCATTCAAAGATAACGAATTGAAGCCAATCCTCCCCATCGGCTTATACAGGACTATAAATGCAGAGGGAAAGAAAGGTTATTTGTGCGGGGGCGACAAAGAGAGAGAGTGGTGCTATACTAAGCCTGAGAAACTTGTGAGATTGAGAGCAATGCAAGATGGCGATGGTGCTCACCGGAATGCCAAAAGCGAAACCGCCGAGATAATAGAGGAGTTGCTTGGTGAACTGCTCGGCGTCCTTGTCTTGCAATTAGGTGGGGAAGAGGGAGGACAGAAGCAGATTCGAGATCAGCAAAATTAGCGATCATTACATATATAAAGTCAGTGCATTCAGAGAAGAGAAGAGAAGAGAAGTAAGACGAGGTATGCGATGAATGCGTGGTGGGGGCGTATGTCCCTACTGGCTAGAGCGTTGTAGAAGTCGCGGCCAAGAAAGCTGAAGCCGACGCTGATGCCGGTGGTGCCCAGAGTGAGCGCGAAAACAGCGGCCAGCTGAAGTCGGGCTTGGGTTCTGTCCTCGGACCGCCAATAGGGAGCGGCCACCTTCCAGAATCTCCTCCACAGCCTCCGGGGACCGAGTCCCTTGCTCTGTCCCTCCTACGAAGCCAAACCCCACACCCTGTTATAAACTCCATATACGACAAGAAGAAGAAGAAGAAGAAGAAGAAGAAGAAGAAGAAGAAGAAAGTAAACCTGGTCATCATCTGATTGGGGCGTGGAGGGGGAGGAGGATGCTGCCGCTGCTACTGGGGAAGATTCGGAGAGGGACTTGCTGTTGGAAGAGGAGGGTCGTGGCGGGGGGGTGGCATTGGTGTTGTTGGTGGAGGAAGTTGTGGCGGTTCTTCTTCTTCTTCTTCTTCTTGTTGGATATCCGACGGAGGCCATGGAGAGCGAACCACCGAGGAAGGCACTCGGGAAGCGAAGAATATGAAGGAGTGGGGTATCCTTATGGCCTTGGCCTCCTCCTCCTCCTCCTCCTCCTCCATGATGACAACTCAAGTAGCGGAGAGTGCCCACGGGGGAGGATAGGGAGTGCGCTTGCATATTCCCCTCCTCACCAAATTACCAATGAAACGAATTTGCTGTCCAAACCGACCATCCCAATTCCTCCCAAATCTCAGGGGGGATGCGAGTGGCGAAGTCGGAGGATCTCTCGTTGCCCACCCCCAACAACAAAGCTCTCGCTCGCCAAAGCTCCACCCACCGTTGGAGTTGGGGAAAACATTATCCGCTTGGCTTAGGCCGTGTCTCCCCCACGAAATCCTTCCGGTCGCCACCACCACACCCAATCCAGTCGCCATCGCCAGACATTTTTTTTTTTTTTTGTAAGGCTTTTTACATAATTTTATCATCGAGGAGCTTCCAAGCCACCTTCTTTTTTTTTTTTTTGCCCTCTAACCAAATACCCTTTACTTCTTTAAACGACTCATCAAAATTATTCTGTGACAACGTGGATTAGAAAGTCCATGTGGATATTAATATTACCATGTTGTATGACCTCACGAAATAATGTCACGTCACGATTAAGATTGTCTAAACCAACCATCTCTTTCTCCTCGTTATCCAATCATTTAATTATGTATGACGTGCTTTTTATTGAGCAAACGAGCAACATTAGCAAATTCTGGTTAGATTTTATTGAATGATCTTCTCACTTCCGTGAAATTCTATGACACGATAAATTATTCAATGAACTCTCACATAACTTGAGCTAATTGTTCGAATAAAAAGAATTAGATACTTGATTATTAAAAAAGTTAAATATCAATAAAAATCCTAAACTAGTACACCTATATTACACCTAGCTCAAATTAATTTTTATATCACAAAGAATTTCAAAATAATACACCCATACCACATTTATGTCAAACTCATTTTTGTGTCGCCAAATTGGTGCGTCCGTGCTAGTATACTAGTACCAAACTATTACCATTCTTATCCAAACCTAATCTCCGTGTCAATAAAAATCATAATAGGTACATCGATGATGAATCTATTTTTTGTTAACTTCTGTCCAATATCTCATTACATCGCCAACATGAAAATACACATGGCAAGTAACTCAAATGATCATCATTTAACGTAAATCTAATGTGAAAATTCAATATAAATAGGTCTCTAGCAAAAACCATACAATTTGCCTATGAATTTTGATCCAATGTGCAATGAGATCTTTGAACTTTTAATTTGTTTAATGTGATTCTTGAACTTTACTCCGATATGCAATGTGGTCCATGAGTGTTTAATTTGTTCAATGTGGTCTATAGACTTTTACTACATAATTGAACATTATTATATAGTCAATTGACCAAATTGCACATGTATTAAAAGTCTATGGACTATATTGAATAAATTAAAAATTTGGGGATGACATTATATATTAGATTAAAGTTTATGGACTACATTAAATAATTAAAAATTCATAGGCCACATTGCATATTGGGTCAAATTTCAATGATCATTTACACCATTTTCAAATGACTCCAACAGGACATTTACCCTCTTTGTCCGACCATCAATTTGGGAGTGTAAACTAATGGAAAAGTTGAGATTGGATCCCGACAACTTGAAGAGTTCTATCCAAAACCTCCCCATGCAATGAGGATCATGATTACTCACGATCATTTATGGTACGCTCCAATACTTGACAACGTGCTTCAAAACAGCCTAGCTGCCTCCTCAGCCAAGCAATCCTTAATAGACAACACGAATGTTGCATATTTGGGTAATTGATCCACCACGATCATGAAAGTCCAACACCCTTCGTACTTGGGAAAAAACACAATAAAGTCCAATGAAACACTCTCAGAGGTGCTCCAGGATAAGAAGTGGCTTGAGTAGCCTTATTGCCAATCGTTGCTTTAGCATGTCTTATTGACATGTAAGACATGTCTTCGATATCGTTGCATGGGTGAGGGAAAAAGTACTTGTCCTCCGCAAGTGCCCATATGAAGAGATTAGATGTGCTAGCATCCGTAAGTGTTGTGGCATCTGGAAATTCCTACCCTAATTAATAAAATGTAGGAAATGGAGACTATAAATGGCACAAGTGAAAATTTCCTTTGGATTATTAATGTTGTGGCAAAGGATGGTCCAAATAGTATACTCCTTGTTCATAGTTTTCCAAAAATGATTCCATTAATGGTAAAATTAATAAATATTTGCTCTTGGGTCAATTATTTAGTCTGCTAATGAAATATGCATTGCCACATTAGTTGTTAATAGAGACCGATATACTCCGAATTTACGAGTTGTATGATTGGTAGATTAGAAACTTATTGAGTAGTGATTCTTCTAAATTCCAGTAACTTTTGTTGAACATCTTAATGGGTTCTAAATATTTTATGAACAATAAGTATTTAGAATAGACATTGATTTTCTTGTTACGTAATGATTTACTAGATATCTTGGCAAGTTATCATAATATCTATTTTGGAATCATATAGTTAAACCAAATGCAGCTCCTTGATTTGTACAACTCTCTCTCATCCACCGTCAAGTATTTTTAATCCAAGTCATCGTTACCTTTAACCCTTGGTCATTTATTCTTATCTTTTTTCACCTCATGTAAATTTCTAAATACATTTCCCTTGGTCACTTACTTCCATTCCCAAATACTTCTAAGTCTTCACCTTTTCCAATTTTTCGAGTAGAAGTAAGGGTTTCACTATTGTAGTGATCAAAGTTTCTAAATCGATATTTTAGGCGTGCAATGGGTGATTTTGTGGGCTTTATTCTCATTCATTAAATAATTTTGTTGCTTAAAAAGATTGAAAATTGTTAACCCACGTCCTTGATTATTTTACTTTGAATGTAATTAGAGCTTTGATTTTGTTCAAGCCTTTTTTGAGGAAAGTAAAACTCTAGGGATTAAGTTATTTGGTACTCTTGACTTGGTTGGCTAATGATTGTTAATTTTGACTTTTTTTTTATGTTAAGTGCAGGAAAATTATAATGATTGCGTGCCAAATTGTTAGATTCATCAGACTTGAATCGATGAGTCCCTACATACCAAACTTGACATTAATCGATTGCCATAGAATTTGATAGTATGACAAGTGGAAATGGTGAAATTAATTTAGAAAGAGATAATTTTGTAATACCGACGAAATGCAGCTAACTCATTACATTGTGGATTTTAAAGTTGACATGCCGATCGAGACCAAATTGTTGATGTAAAAGTTGTCGATTTACAAATTGCAGGCATTACATTCATTGTTTTTCTTTTTCTTTTGGTAAAAGTAAGCAATATATTAGGGGTCAAACTATACAAGCAACAAGACTCCAAAAAGTTACACTCAAAATGAACACACTCGTTAAAAGTGGAAGGAAGTCGCAGAAAAAGCAACAAAATGACCAACAGAAATACAACGGCAAACAAAGCCTGGCAAAAGCAACCTAGCAACCAACAAGAAGCCTATCTAGTCAAACTACAATCAAAGAAAGCGAAGATAATGGGGTCCACATCCCACGTGCGTTGCATCCGCCTGTTCTTGGGAGAGTCCTCAACATTCTTAAAGGTAAGAGCATTATCCTTGACGACGTTAAAGGTAAGGGCATTACATTCATTGTTGATATAAAGAAGATTATAAGATTTGCGTGTTATTATGTGCACTATAATTGTTTGATTTTATATTTAAGTTATTGCGCTATGTTTTCATCGCCCACATATTAATTTCTCTGCGTGTCGAGATGCTCTAGGAGTGTCCGAGATGTTTTAGAGTTGAGATGCCCTATGTATTTGAATGCTCCAAGAGTTTTCAGAATGCCTCGGAGTTGTGATGTCTCATGTATCGAGATGCTCGGGAGTGTTCAAGAAGCCTCGAAGTGGAGATGCTCCGTATGTTGGAATGCCCCATGTGTCGAGATGTTTATGAATTGAGATGCCCCGTGTATTGAGAAGTCTAAGGAGTATTTAGAATACCTCGGAATGGAGATGTCTCGTGTGTTGAGATATCTCAAAGTTAAGATGTTCTATGTGTTGGGATGCCCAAGGAATGTTTGGAATGCCTTGGAGTGGAGATACTTCGTGTGTCAAGTGCTATGGAATTTTCTGGATGAGATGATACCCTAAAAATGAATATGATATATGTAGTGCGTGTATAAAGGTGTATGGTCACACGTGCCTAAACAAGCTTTGGATTATAGCTATGCATCAAATATGTTATGCCATTTACTTGTAACGAAGTGAATAATCTTTTGTAGCATCGTGTACCGATTTCCACTGGCCATTTATAATAGGAAGAATAATGCATTTATTCTATCAATTGTCTCCGATAGCCAATTCTTATTCATCTTGATTTAACGTTCCTTCGCAGACATTTGGTTAAGTGGTGAGATGATCTCTTGCCTTTGACTTAAAGATTGCGTTTACTAAATTTGGGTTCACCCCTCTATTTTTCAAATTTGTATGATGGAATATCCTCCACAGTAGTTTGGAATTCCTCAATATTTTGATCATGAATATCAAGACATGCCACCACCCACCTGGGTGGCGCAGCTGGCTTTGGGCCTTCTCCCCCTCGTGAAGGGGAGATATTCGAATTCACGGGGTGACTTACCCACCCACCAAGCACGTGTGTGGTGGCTAGACATGTCGCCCTGGTGGGTTTACTCCCACCGCCGGGCCGTGCGGTTCCTAGGTCACAAAAAAACATATATATATCAAGACATGCCAGTACATGAATCAATAGTAGTTTATACAAAATGTAATTCGATTGTGTGGATTGACAAAAGATATTAGGATAGATTCCTCATTGATTTGTTTCTTGGACCACTTGGGGGTTTCAATGGTCTCCTTGATTTCGACAGCGATGACAAGTCGATGGACAAAGTTGTTGATCCATAACATAATAGTCACTTTGAGTAAGCAAATTTTTTAGTATTGGAGTATGGAGTAGTATCGACAAGACCCAACCTTCTTCCAAGAGTTGCTGTGTTGTTGGAGTATAGGGTAGTATCACAACATTAATTATTTAAAAATTAAAAATGTTATACATGTAAAATTGATTGAATGGGGAATAATCATATTGTGATGAGGCCAAAACGAGAATTTTTCGTTACTTCTCTTTTCTGTAATTTTGATTTTTGAAATAGGTAAATTAATACGGCCATGGGTGCCAATATTTAGTTTTTTCTGTACTCTTTTGCTTGGTCACGTATCAGTCTCATCCTTTCCTCTGTTTTTTTTTTTTAATTATTTTTTAAAATTTCGTTTGCTTGTCAATAATTATTTTACATCGTTGACCAAAACCTTCACTACTAAAAATTTAATTTTAATATTCAAACATCGAATAAAAATTCTAAAAGTAAGTTTGGTCAATTATTTGCTTATTTGCAAAAGGCTTATTGTTTGACATATTGGACTGAGGAGAAGAAAAAAAACAACTCGGACGCCGTTGGCTATACAGTATACATGTAACACCTAATCTGTAACATAAACGTTTTTTCCATACGTAAACATTAAAAGTTATAACTTTAACTGAAAGGTCGATTTCATTATTTGCAAATTTTGAAATTGTAAAAATTTTGTTAAATAATTAAAAACCAATTTATTAATAAAAAGAAACTGCTAACCATCACACGACGAGCTAGTTATTCAACCTTTTCCTTTTTATATTTGACTATGTTTAATTACCAATATCAATAAGTTAGTAGATAGATGTTATAGTATGTAATGTTATCTTCATTGAGAATAAAAATGAAAGCACATATTAAAATTGGAGAAAAATGAGCTCATTAATGTTTCTCTCCTCAAATGATGACCTTCATATATGCATAATACAGAATTTGTCCCTTGTTTAGTCAAATCCTCAATACTCAAATATCTTAATTTAGTTTGCATAATTACTGGTTTATATAAGTAAATTAGAAGCGTTAAGTTGCTTATTCCAAAATTTGATTTCTTATTACAAGATCGAATATAACTTATTAATCTGAACATTCTTGAAACAAAAATATCTACAGAGGTATTATATGTTATTTTATATATTGCCGACGTTCCAATCACATTTTCTGTTATTTTAATTTATTTATATTTTTCTTTTAGTTAGTAAGAAAAAGAATTGGTTTGAGCTAGAGATGTACTCGAATCACTTTTTTTCTTTTTTTCTTTTTTTTTTTTTTAAGTTTTTTTGAGATGATGAATGCTTTATACGTCATTTTCCTCATTTACTTAATTTTTTAATTGTTTGGGGACGTGCTTTAAACCTCCGTTCCTCCATCCGGCGATTATGTAGCCTTTGAATTTGGATTGGATAGTAAAGTTGCAACATGGCCAACCTAGGGGAGGGACAAAAATTGATTCTTTTTAGGATCTACATTTTTAGTTTCTCTACAGAGCACAATTTAGGCAGTGAGGTCGTGCTACTTGCACAAAATAATTTTCCATTTATATATGCGCTTAGAAAAGTTTATTACTAATTTTTCATCACGAGAGTCAAAATATATGTAACGATATGAGGTCTTCTTCGAACAAGTTTGACTAATATCCGTTTCTTTATACGACCAATTTTTTTCTCTATCTAATCTACTAGCTAAGTCAACATGAAATTTATAACATACTGAATACTTCGCGAGTCCTTTTCCTACATTTCAAATAAATTTTAGACACAGGATATGTATACGTAATAGCAACCAGTCCCGTGTATCTACATCGGTTAGATTCTAGTGCACGACTAGTGTGGATGTATGACATCAACAGCAAGTAATATAACATACCTGACACGATGGTCAACACGGGAAGGTATTCCTTGTCAAAATAGAGAGGACAAGATCGCTAGCCTTTCACCAAAAAGCCAAGATCATCTTTCACTTGAAATTTCCAGCCGTCTATAGATGATAAAAATTCTGATAATTTGTTGTAAAAGAGCTCAACCTATGAGAAACCAATAAGGAGCAATTTGCATGTTTACTGCTAAACCATACACATTTGATACACAAATTAGCCTTCCTCTAGAAAGCTTATGAAAGTTAAAGGGAGATGCACAACAGCACGTATCTGGTCCCTCTGATGATATTCACGAGTGGGATGGGACCTCATCGCATCAGCAGTTGCTCTGCACCAGATTTCACTTCTCTTTTGCTTCCTCTCCCTCAGAAGCAGATTGTCCTTGTGTTGCCGCCATAGCTATGAGCTCACCAGGAGGTGGATGGTCAAACTTACAAGTAGCTCCATATTTGCATGTCCCAGTCTTCAGATAATATGGGCACACAATAGCATCCTGTCAAATGAAATGCATTTTAGCCATAGAACCATATAATGTTTTCATAGCTACATAAGTTATGTGATTTTAAACGAAGGAAAGCCAGAACCCTCATATCATTTGATGCACTTGTTGACTCCAACAGTAAATGACTAGTATATAAGGTGTCTGTACACGGCCAACATCAGCAATGATGTCCTTACAATGCATACATATTAAGGCATTAGAGCTGCATGCATTGGGCACACATCTATCATGCATAAACACATGGACAAAAGCACATATACTACCACTCACAAAATTAAGTTCACATCCATATTATAGGGCTAGATTTGGGAAAGGATCCATGCTGAGACTTAGGACTCTAAAAGGACCTTCTTAGTTTAGAAGTTAATAATCCAACCACATCATAAACAAAAAAGGCATTAAAATAAGAGCAAGTAATGACAATATGGCGGCAGAAAAAACTAAGGAACCAGAACTTTCTCGCATGTAGAAAGAGGTGAAGTTAGTTTATGGAAAAACTCAAGTGTTCCAGATAAATACCTCAAAGAAACAATGTGAAATAGGTTGAGAGGAAGGACATTCCCCACAAATTCCATTGGCGTGTATTAGGAGAGAAGGATTTCAAAAGCTTTTCACATTATAAATGTAATTACCAAGCCAAAGGATGCAACACCAAGAACCAAAAGGTACAATGCAGGAAGGCCCTTCAACATGAAAGAGAGGGATTTGCAGTTCCAACCAGAGTGACAGGCAGCAAACATCCACTTCGGTGACACCAAAAAGGAAAGGTGCTGTTTGTTTTAAGAAAATTCTCCACTTTCCATTCTCAGTCTCCATTGGAGAACATGGGAAACTCATTTAATAGCATTTTCAACAATTTTCTTTTTCAGCACACAAAAACTTGTGTCTAAATTTAAAGTTGAAACTGGTACTCTTTTGAAAACAACAAATTGTCATTTTCAGAATTTTGAAATCAAGTGAGAGCATGTTATTGAGCAAAAGGGGGAAAAAGGCTTTGTTGGTGTCCTCGTAGTAGAGCGGATGGTTGGATGTTTCAGAGAAATCTCTCAATTTGACACGAGAAATAGAAAACCCGTCTCCAATCTCAAAATCTCACTCTTCAATCTCAGTATTTGCACATTATTGACACCATAAAAGAATGTTGTGGATCGCTCTAGTGCAGAAGCTGTATCTAGAGCTATGGCCATAACCACTTGTGAGTTGATCTGGTTGAAAAATTTGCTGGAGGAATTGGGTATGAAAGTTGCACTGATGACATTGTTGTGTGATCTTCAGGCAGATATCGCTTCAATCTAGCTTTTCATGAGATGATGAAACACATAGAGGTTGATTGTCACTTTGTTTGAGAAAAACTACAGTCTTAGGAAATCAGGACTGCATTTGTAAGAACTAATGATCAGTTTACCGACGTATTCATTAAGGCTTTCAGCAGTCCATAAATTAAGTACATATGTAGCAAGTGGGGCATACATGATATTTATGCTCCAGCTTGAGGATGAGTGTTAGGAACAGGGTTGAGCATGGTCCAAGTGGCCAGTTCCCACCCTAGAACCGAGAACCGCCCACTGAGGACCGGTTCTGAAAAATTGGAACCAGAAGCCGCCTCTTGATTCCACAGACCAGCAGTCCGATTCCCAGGTGGATCCATGGAACTGGTCTCACCAAGTATATTTATAATTGCAACTATAGTCTCCACCATAATGCGATTCTTAAAAAAAAGAGGGAAAAAGAAATACAAATGCCTAAAAGCGCAACGATCAAATCGCGTGAGGTTAAGCATTGAATAAAGTAAATATTGAATTTGTTTTCTTCTACGAATGTGCACTGAGCTGTCATTCGATCATTTTATCAAATATGTCAAGTGCATTTCAACCAAGGTATTTGTATGCAGAATTAAAGCATCAATTCTTCTCAGATTATCATAGTCAGGAATAATACAAAATCATATCATCAAAACAACCTCAATTGTAATCAAATTTTTCACATAAACAAAACTATGGCTCAGTTTTTGGCAAAAACTGAGTAGAGCCGGGTGGGGTCTTCCTCTTCAAAAGGTCCAAGAATGAGAGAGAATTTCAGATTTAGGGATTTAGAATTTTCATTTTTTAATATTAAAAATTAATATAATTATATTGTTAACAATTAATATATTATTATAGTACCAGTCTGGTCCAGTCCGGGGGGGGCGGGTGGGCGGTTCTGCCATGGAACCAAGAATGCGGACTAGTTCCCGGTTCCAATTATTGGAACCGGGAACTGGACTGGCACTCTTAGGAATGGGAAATATTATCATAGTAGATGTGTATACTGAGTTTGTAATATGTTGTAATTTTGGGTTTCTATTCTGTAACATGTGAATATAGTATAAATACATATGTGTTGTCTCCATGACATACACAGTTTTTCTCTCCAATCCTATCTCTAATTCTCAAATCTACAAGTGACTTATAAGTGAACCTAAGAAGGTCACGCAAGAGGGTGCAACATGATAAACTACAAACAAATCATCCAAAGATGGCTATCTGAAAGAATGCAATCATTGTAATATAATTCCTCAGGTGTGAGAATTCCTAAAACTAAAGGGCAAGGTCCAGTAATCGAGGAAGATCTGGCAAATGTCCTATTTTTGTCTTCACAAAGTAGTAGAGCAACTAAGACATCAAAGAAAAAGTACCTTTCCTCAAGTAATGAATGTAAAATCACGAGCCACAGAAAAAAAGCCCACCTTTTCATGCAGCCTTTTGACAGAAAAAAAGGTAAGAGTAGATAAATTCAAATTTTGTCCTACTGCAACACCAGTTGTAATATGTGAGATTGAACACAAAGGTCTGATGCAAAAAGAATCTATTTTGGAAACCAGGGCCCATACACAACTAAAAAGCTAGTGGAGGTGCTACCTTTTCAACTTTATGGGGTAAGGAATCAGACTAGGAGAGCTACCGCATCTACAAATTTTACTGGCTCAATCTGAAGCATTCACTACAAAGACTATATTCCACAAAAATATGTACCAGTGAGAGAAGCACATAAATTAGCTTCTTTCTTTAGTTGACATATCCTAAAAGCAAATTCAGATGATACATTCTACGCATACCTTTCTTCTGGGTAATCCTGCGAGTGTAAGCTCAACAGTCAGTTGACTTTGATTTGCCATTGCCTGTGTAGGAGCTGACCGATCAATAGGGTGATGGAATTTGCAACGTTCCCCAAACTTGCATGCACCCGTCTTCATATAATACTGCGAGATATGAAAGGGAAACTCATTCTACCATTTATAATTAGTACAGGTGCATGCATTTTGACTGTCTCATATTGCATGAAACACTTACAAGCATATAGGTTCAATTACAAAATCTTTTAACCAAAATCCACCCAATATTGCAGCACATGTTCATCAACCACCGAAAAGTAGTCACATATGCAAGGAGCTTTCCATATGGGGGTAGGAAAATCATGATTGGGATAGCGCACCCAAGGCTATGGAACTTGGGTGTGGACCTTTCGTCAAAACTAATTGGCCTTCCTTTCTTCCTTTTATTTACTATTTCTCATTAAGGCCTAATAATGAAATATAATGTACCCCACCATTTTTTCTTTCACACCCCCTAACTTTTCCTTAACCAAGCTTGGTCAAAATTGCAGAGTGAGTCAAAATTTTAGTAGCATGGCCAAAATGTGTTCCTTGTCATTACTATGTTTGCTAGTGGTAATTGTGGCCTCTCTGGAGAAGATCTGTTATGATTCCTACACGCATCTTTTTTTAGAAGGTCTACGGCCATTATGTGGCAAGCAGGTCACATCATGTACAAAACTTAATAGTATATAACTTCTATGAATAGCTCATCTTTATTGGTTTCTTTTACCCCTCCTAGAGTTTGCTATCGTTAATCATGCTAAGTCAATGATACAAACCTTCGCTCCTCATTGCACCTTTCAAAAAAAATGAAATTGAAGTCATTTTTCCAGGATCTTGAATGAGAAACAATTCTTGTCCAAACAAGGGAGAAACAGTTCACCCTACTGCAAAAGGAAAGTTCAACAAAAGCTAGCAGAGAAGCAGAAAGGTTCCTAAATAACAAACGCCTTTGTTCCTCCAGAATCAGAAAATATTGACAGATTGCTGACAATTGTGTCCACTTCAAATGAACATAGATAAGACACGGGGTTATAACAGAGACATATGTATATGTCCAATGTAAACTCACATCACATTCAATCTGCCCAGGACGCTGAGGATATATAGTTGGACCAGCTCCCAGCTGCAATAGGGGATAAAACATTTCATAAATGGCAACGCTAAAAGAACATAATAAACTGACACATGGTGAAAGAAAATGACATAAAAGCATAAACATCTGCCACAGCTAATTTAATAATAAAGGAACTGAAGCATTGATGTAAGATTCGGGCTTCAAAGAACCTTTATGCACATAGGAGTGGCTGATTGGCTGGACTGAAAAAAGATCCCTCAAAAGAAAATGAATCTCTCACTTACCATCAATTGTGACAATATGGGATCGACAGCTTGATAGATAGAGGCTGCAGAGCCAGCAGCAAAATTGGGGTTTCTGGCTGGTGAAGCTCCAACAATTGGAACAATGCCAACATGGAGATCAATAGCTACACAAACACATCAGCTTTAAAACTAATAACTCACTTCAGACAACAAATATTTCAATTGATTCACTTGAACTTGTACCACATGTAACAACTAACAGATCAATGTACCATTTCTCTCAGGGTGGTTGTAGCGGCAAGTGGCACCATATTTGCAGCTATTTGAAAACAAGCACATTAGTCAGAATTAAAGAAACACTTCTCATCCCTGGAGCAAGAAAGTAGCGTAGTGACCTGCCAGTTTTAAGGTAGAAAGGACAGTCCACTTCACCCTATTAAAAGAAAAAGATGGAAACCAACCTTAGACATAATGAGTTATCAATAATTATGAAACAAAATCAAAACAACCAACAGTTATAACCAAGAGACAATTTCCAACAGTCGGCAGTAGTGCATACAAAGTGATAATCTTTGGCTGACACTCGAGAAAGAAGGCCTGTACATCTCAACAGAAATGGTAGAAAGTTGGTTTAAGGATATTTTGACCCTGAGAGTAGACGCACTACAAATTATACACTTGATTGTGTCTCTATCTTAGGGCTCAAAAAGAAATTGAGTGATTCAGAATGAGTTCGGGTTGGTCAATTTTTTTGCTTTGTTAGGAGTTGGATAAGTGAACAAGCAGAATAAATGGGTAGGTGCCAGTTTTCGCTTAAAACCCCATCTGACCCAGTACCTGTTTATTGGAAAAAGTAAACCAGAAAGGATAACACAAACGAAATAGTGACTCTCCTGCCACCGTCAGTGATAGTTGTCACAATGCTGGGGAGTGATAGTACACCAATGCATGAGGATTGGCAAAGCACTGACCACCAACAGAAAGACTTTGAAGAAGAGATCACCATCAGCAATGAAAGAGAGATCTGACCAAGGAGAGTGCGTGTGCATACGTGCTCGAGAGAGAGACAGAGAGACAGAGAGAGACAGAGAGAAAACACAAGTGGATGCTGCCAATGAGATCAAAGGTAGCCAATGACATGTCTGGTGAGATAAGACTTTATCTCACCTCATTGTCTCATCAAAAACTAAAGCTGATTGTTCTGCTCAATGTTCGACAGCTGTTCCAATGTTTATTTTATTTCTTTTGAGTTTTTATCCCAGGCTTCAGCAGATTACTTGAGAATCACTTTAAAAAGTTGGAAGTCAGAAATCCCAACTGAACGGAACCAACCCAACTAGTTTCTTCATAATGGTTCAGGCCAAACTATCTGGGATGGTTCATCCAAACTAGCCCATTGACACCCCAATCTTCAACATCTATTCATCCTTAAAGATAAAAGAATCTTACAGCTTGCCAGCATTCTGATGATGAGAAATTAGAAAAGGACATGGAACCTTAACATTACCGGTCTTATAGGAAGTCCCTTTGTATTATGTGATGAAGCAGGAGAAAGAGAGATGAGAGACTTGACAAGCTTCACTTCTCTGACCATTCTGTCATTCTCTGCTACTGAGTCCCTCAACTCTCCAGCAACAGTATCTTGTAGTACTGGTGCCACCTTAATATCCTTTGGGTGGTGAAATTTGCAGGTTGCTCCAAACTTACAGTTCCCAGTCTTCATGTAAAACTATACAAAGTTTTGCATGTTGCAGAAGGACCAATCAGTGAATAGAAGTAAATTACAGCAGTTATGAGAAGACTGAACATGTGCAGGCGAGCAAGAGAAATAGAGAGAGATCATACCGCACATGGAGGCTCAGTCGGTCTTTCTGGTAAGTTCGAAGTATCATCTAAAGTACCCTGGGAACATTTAGTTTCTTTGTTCACAGCTTTACAATAAAAGCTTAAGTTGCCAAGAGTAAACATGCACAAACCCATGTAACAATAAACATATTTTGCCAACCTTATACGATCATCACCTACCGAACGAATAATTTTATCTCGCGGATGATTAAACTTGCACCTCAAACCAAATTTACATGTTTGGGTTTTGAGGAAGAACTGCAACAATCAAAATGAAGTATTTATCATAGTTGCAAAATGGAGTAAAACGACCCTAGAATCTAGGTTAGGATACGACTTACAGGACAATCTGGCTCTCCTGCTCTCTGTGGAAGGGATTCAACTGTTGTCACAAGTGGTGCCTAAACAAGATTCACATGAAAAGTTTGAGACCATCCACCCTAATCGTACTGACAAATGAACATAGATGATAACTGTGTATAGTGCACATGTACTCTGATTCATCCATACGATAATGATTTTCCACGTGTCACACATAAGCTGACAATTATCTATCTAATATTCTATTGGGAAAGGGCCATCTGATTTGCAGATGTGAGTAGCACTTAATGAAAACTAGTCCGGATTACCTGAAGAGCATAAGAAACTATAAAGGACTCCAAGATTAGAAATTGGAACTTTATTTGAAGGAGTGAAACATGTAGTGCTGGTTTGTGGATTGCTACTTTTCAATTAATCAAGCAAAAAAGAAGAAGAATCAAGATGGAAATTCACTGACTTTTTCATTAAGAAAGGAGCTAACTTAGCCAAAAAAGAGCAGATGGAAAATGAGCGATCTGTATATATTCATAAGAGGTTGGGTTGAAAGATGGAAATATCTTCGATCCGTTCAGGTAGTGTAAGTAATAGCATAAAGGCTCCTCTAAGAAGAGCTGGGGACCACTACTACTGATCCAGGCCAGCACCTTATAATCCAGGAGCTGCATTCAGTAAAGATCAATTGCCACAAGAAAAATACTCAAAACGATCTTGCTTTAACCACTGACATTGCTTCAAACCATCTCACAGACGGTGCAATCATAAAAATTGTGTCCAATAAATAAAAAAAGTGACATTAAGATGCAACAAGAACTTGATCCTACCCTTAGAAGAAGCTCAAAAACTACTCATTCAGAAAGATGTAATGTGACTGTTATTGAGTCCACAAAGAAAGACGTTGCATAGTCTACTCAAATTCAACAATAAGTAAAGAGGACCAGTGACAGACAAAAGTGCAAGATCATCCACAGGGAAAAACTGATAAAGCAGCATAAAGAGCAGGTAATATAGGATTGCAGAGAAATGTCAATCAAAGCTGGGATGTAGGATCAACATGCCATACCACACAAGTACAAGATGGACCATAACATAGTATGATTCTAAGATGAAATGTCATTTTCATATACCAAGATTTAGAAAAAATTCTACTGGAAACTTTTACAACCTATACCAGCAAAAGCATGGTCCTGCTGATGAGACTATACCATTGGTTTGATCCGCCCGCCAGTCTAAAGCACAAATCCATGAGAATGAATAGGAAGCTGCAGACTACTCAACCACATTACTAATTTCATGAATGATACGCGACTAGAGACATTAAAAATGGTAGTAAATCATCACCTCTTTCCAATCTGGGATCCCACCCTCAGGAACCCAAATAGGATGGTCAAACTTGCAGTTAAGTCCAAATTTACAAGTTCTGGTAAGCATATAATGAGCACAATCCTTCTCTCCTGGCCTCTGTGGATAAATAGGCAAATTGCTTGCACTCTCCAATCTAGGGCGCTTGGATAACAAGTTGGTGGAATACCACGCTTCACTTTGCCCAATCGCTCTTTGGGCATCCAAAACATTCTGATTGGCAAGGCGCTATGATAAATAATAGATAAGTATATACACGAAAGTGAAGAATATATATATGTTATTTGATGATTAAAGAATAGTTTTAAGAAATTATATCATATATCTTCCCGTATAGGTATGACAGTGAGAAAAACAGCTGGGTAGCAAAAGTATGCTTGTATAAGATGCTCTATTGTCCATAGAAGGAGTGGCATGCACTAAGCTGCCAACTTCCTGAAAGAGAAATGCACTATTATCGGATATCTTAAGTAGAACTAACTTCCTCAAACTGTAACAAACCGACTTCCAAATACAAAAGACAAATCAGTTTGACAGAGCTCTGAACCCTGAGTAGGAGAAGTATGAAGCATACACGGTGTAGATAAAGTGGATGCGTTTATAAAGCTGGGTGAATTTCAACCGCATAGCTTTGACAGAATCAGTTTGTTTAAACAGTTGGAAGTCATCGAGGCCTCCCTAAAGCTAGTAAAGACGTTGCTTATTCATCCAGCCTGCGAAGAAGGCGAAATATAGGAAGAAGCAAAGCTAATAATCTAGGCACAGAGAAGAAGCAATAGCAATGATGGTAGTGGGTTTTACATTTCAGTTGGCAATGGCAACGAGAGAGTCCGCGGAAGACTCCAATGCAGGTTGGATCAAAGTCATAACCTGGAGAAGACTGCCAGTCTAGAGAAGCACAGAGCATGAAGGGAGGAACGAAGGAGTAGGAATTAGGGCAACCTCACCTTGAGAGGGGCGCTTGGTGCCGGAAAGGAGCGGATTCACATCATCGGGGTGAGGGTGAAGGTGAGAGTGAGACCAGGAGGAGCGTGCACCCAAGCCGCCGCCGCCGCCGCCGCCGCCGCCGGCGTAGGAAGAGTAACCGACGACGGCCGCGGGAGAATAAGGGAGGGCATCGGCACTGCTCTGGGACCGAGAGCGTCCTCCAAATGCGGATGATGCGAGGAAGGACGCGTCGGGGTCCGAATCCATTTCCATGCACTTGCGGAGAAGGTTTGTGGAGGGTGAGTTGGAGAGGCCCGACAGATTGAATTTGGCCGTGGCCGCCGCCGCCGCCGCCGCCCCCGCCCCGGGAGGCGGTGCCGTCGTACAGCTGATGATTGGCCATCGACGGGAGGAATGCTCCTTCTTCTTCGCAGCGGCGGTTCACCTGATGATCGAATTTGGCTTCTTCCCATTTTCTAAGCATCAGACACTGCTTTCTTATTTTAGATTTTGTTGGGGGTTTGTTAATTCCCGACTCCTCCCCCAAGTGCACACTGTCCTTCAAAAATTACAGCCTTTTAATCCTGCGGTTGAGTAGCGTCATGGTTCCTGAATTCCTTTTTACCGAGATTTTGGTCAAATACAATGCATGCAGATGACTTATTAGGGATAAAAGCCCAATGATATATCTCTTAGAGTGAAAATAAAGAAAAACAAGTTAATTAACATAATAAAAATTAGAAACAAGATATTTTAGAATTTGATTGAATATATTGATAGAACCAATATGATACTGTCATAAGAGGTGAAGAAGAAATAAAAAGAAACCAAAGACGAGAAGAAGAAATTGTTTTGTTTTTTTTTGGTAAGAGTTAATTAACATAATAAAATAGTTAAAAACAAGATATTTTTAAATTTGATTGAATATATTGATAGATGTTCCTTGGACGGAACATTAGAAAAGTTAAGGCTTTGTCCTTAACTAGCTTGATTAGGTGATTCTTCACTGTCAGCTTCCCCTCTAAAGATGGTGAAGCACCAAAAGAGCGAGATCGAATGGTGTCTTTACCTTTCAAGAATTTCATGGCCCAACAGAGATTATCTTTCCATGATCCATTGCGCCAAGGAAGATTTTGCCGCCCAAAAAAAGGATTGTAGAAGTGGGGCATTCAAAGAACAAATGGTCAATTGAGTCTCGGCAAGATCCCTTTAAAACGCAGACTTCATAATCAATCCTATGATAGGAAAGAGCATTTGAGTAAGAAGACGATTCTGGAGATTAACCACGGGTTGAATTGGTCTAGGTGCAATAACGTTGTCCCAAGCGAAGGTCGCCCAAGAACACGGACCTTCTTCGTTCGATAATATTCCAAGCCGAAGCGACGGAGAAGGAGCTAGGATGAATCACTCCCACAGAGAACCTATCACGAGATAGGGAGAGGGTGGAGGATGAGTCCCCGTCTTCGAGTGAGATCTAAGAACACTACCCCTTGGGGTAAAAGATCTGAACCACCGCGAGCTCGGAAGCTCAGTCCATAAGAGAAGCGGAAGAAAGAGTCGAGTGGGGCACGAAGAAGCCAATGATCATGCCATAAGGAAACTAAGAGACCATTTCCGATTTCCTTAAGAAAAAAGACGGAAATCTCTTCTTAAAAACAAAATTTTCTTCCATGCTCAAGAGCATATAGGACGGGGAAGAACACCAAAAGTTATCCTTTTTTAAAAAGTTTGAATGGATCCAACGGCACCACAAGGGATTCTTTATACGTGAAGAGAATCCAATATATTTAGCCATGCCGCTCTATTACAATCTTTCAAATTACTTAAGGCCTAGACCACCTTGACTTTTGGGGAACAAACGTCGTCCCAAGAGATCTTAGCACCACCATGGCCAAGAGAAGAACCCTTCCAAAGAAATTGTCTCAAAATACGCTCGATGTCTATCAAGACCAAGGGCGGAGTAGTGTAAACACTAGCCCAAGAGTTTTGAATAGAATGTAAGATCGACCTAATGAGTTGGAGTCTTCTAGCAAAAAGAAAGAAACCGGTGTGCCCAAGACTCCCGGACCCTTGCTGTGATACGGCCTATCGCAGCAATACAATTCGCTTTGCCAAGTCACGGAAGATATAATGGAACACCCAAAGTACCGAATCGGAAGCTTGCCTTCATTAAAGCCAAAAGCTAGTAAAATATTGTTGCGAAGAGACGGAGACCCACCTAGGAAAGAAATATCTCACTCTTGTTTTGTTAGGCAAAAGACCACTCCATGAAGAAAATATCCAGTCCTCTCTTAAGTAAAGCCACCGGAGGCCCAATCGGCTTGACAAAAGAGAAAAACATCATCAAAGAAAGAAAAGGTGAGAGAGCTTAACCGATTTGCATAATATTTGAAGCTCTTTTCAGAGGTCCCGATCGGTTAGAATCCCTGAGAACACTTCCATCACGAGTAAGAAGATAGGGAGACATTTGGGTCCCCTTTGCACAAGCCAGACCTCCTAGGAAGAAACCATGGAGCTCACCATTAATGGAAACGGAGTATTTGGCGTAACGCAAATCATAATAAGATGAATAAACGAGGCGGAAAACCAAAAGCCAAAAGAGTAAGCTCAAGGAAGTCCCGGTCTACGGTGTCATAGGCCTTTCGAAAGTCTACCTTAATGGCACATTTGGGAAGGTAAGGGTCGAGTGGAATCGAGTAAAAGTTCTTGGGCCAAAAAAGAATATTATCTTGAAATTCTTCTACCCTTGATAAAAGCATTCTACGAGAAGGATCTATAAGGTCTTTTAGAACTCCGGTAAACGATTACCCCATAATTTTTGTGATGACCTTATAAATAGTGTTGCAGCACGCTATGGGCTAAGTCTGAAACAACAGAAGCGTTAGGGATTTTGGC